>JBBPBX010039582.1:0-29814 GCA_038048925.1 Garcialebias charrua
TTTTTTTTAATTCATATTTTTATTAAATATGATATGTTCGTAGGTCCCGTGGTTCGCAGGTCGATGGGGTCGTAGGTCGGGGGTTACCTGTATTCATTTTGATGAGTCTCGCCATAGACTTCAAAATTTATAGGGAATACCAAATCTTGCGTCGTTCGTCTAAAAGACAACAGACATTTAGACCAAACTAGATTTCATTTTTTATTTTAGTTTAACCTAAACTAAGTAATGAATGGAGGAATAGTTTGAAAGAAGAGGCCTTCGTTACAGAAGCCCTCCAAAAACTCTATAGGTAGACATCCCTATATTTGATTTTTACAGCATTGATCCACCCCTTAATTGGTAGTTGTAGCTGATCTAATCCATGATAGCTTACATACCAGGTGCATATAGGTAGGGCCTAATGTAAAATCCCAATCATAAGCCCACCTAAAACCACATAATTGCATGACACATTGAACCAGGGTGGCACCGACTGGAAGCCATCCAGCCTGCAACCTTCGATGTGGGGACCTGCTGATCCAACGTTGGTCTTCAACCTTCATCCAAGGGCCGCCTCCTCTGCTTCAATCGAGGGATCCCCTCTACATGCTGATTAAAAACCATTCTTGCTGATGAAATCAATAACCCCCATCGTTGTGGATTTACCGTTGTGGATTATAAGACTTTGTTTCCAAGGGATCACAGACTCAGTTTTCCATGGGTTAACAGACTATGTTTTCCAAAGGATTGAAAGCTTACCGCAAAGGGATTACCTACGAACAGTATGGAATTTCCAAAAACATTATGGGAGTATAATTTTGAACTTTTTTTTTGACTTTTTTTTTCCACTTGCTGGATTACATAGAGGTCAGAGACATTCGGTGGTATCCTTTCGTGTTGGATCTCATCCCCAAGGACAGGCGATGATTTCCAAAAAGGGGGACTGTAGGGATACAGCACTCTCATGTCCGTATGGAATATGGGCCTCTCCGCATCTCTCTGAAACTCTCAGTGTTACACTTTCTTGGACATCTCAAGGACACAAGTGGACACTACTTTTTGTTAGAATTATGTTGAATTAATGGACACCAATTAATCAGATTGAACTTTCTCTTTAATGTGTGTTAATTCAGAATTGATCAACAGTATATTTTTGTCATTTAATGATGATTTTACTAAGCTGGTATATTTTAAATATGCCAAAGTTAAGAGAACATCTCAGAATGATCTTGCTTTAAACTGTCTGCTCTCTGCAGAATAAGTGTCTAAAGTTGAATGAACAATCCGTTCTATTTGTTTGAACTGTTTTTGGAACGAAAGAAAAGTTCTAGACATAACTTAATCTTCGGTCTCCCGTCCGTTCTAAAAACAATTCATCTGTGCTCAAACAGAGAGTGCTCTGTTTTCACACCTGCAGGTTTTGTTTTGTCTCCGTGCTGGGACTCAGTTCTCGGGGAGAAGCTGAGCTGTTGAGTTCTCGGGGAGAAGGGAAGATGCACGGACGTCTTTCTCCAAGCTGATAGTACGTCCCGGCCATGCACCAAGGGCCCACGTCTTCAGCAAAGGTTCAAACAGCACGTCAGCTGTGAACCCCTTCGAGTGTCACAGCTCCAAGCGGTGACACTCTTTCTGGAAGTTATCTTGAAACAAAACCAGAGCTGGGCATTACTCTGGGAGGCCGACGCAGACGGTCTCGAGACCGTGGCAAGATGAACGTGGGTCGCCTGTAAAACGCAGCAGCATGCGCGTCTGGCTTGACTAATTTACCGGAGTCGAGACAGGATCATCTTCACGAAGGTAAAAGTCGTTTCATCACGGTACGGACGTCCAGCCGAAACCGAGCAGAGGGTGCTATCTCTGGTTAAACATCTCAAGATAAGATTCAACCATTTCCTTTCAATCTTTTATCTTTCCTCCTTAAACTCCTCCTTATGTTTATTTTCATCATGGTAAACTTTAAGTAATGTGCCAACAGAAAGGTCCAACTGTCTGTTTGTTTTTAATTTGAATTCTTGTCATAGTAGTTAGAATCAGAGCTAATATCGATACCAATGTTTAATGTAATTTTGTGATAGTTTCAATAAAAGGTCTATTTTCTGGTAGACCAACATAAGTTGGATTCCCTTGTGAAATTACATTTTTCCTAATTACAGTAAAAGCAATTTAGTATCGGAAAAAGGAAGAACTCGCGCATTGGTGGCAATTTGCACAATTAAAGTCTGCTCAGATCTGCGCATCTACAATAATGGTGGTCCAGTAAGTGTTTAAATAACTTACGCCCCATTATTTCATTACAGTACCGAGCTGGGAGGCACAACTTGGATGCAGATGCTCTATCACGTCTTCCTCATGAAACTTCATCAGATGACTCAATATCAAAAGATCATGAACTCCTCAACCAATTCACTCAACAACATCTGTCTGGTATCAATGACTTTGAAATTGAAGTTGATGTTGTTAATGCTATTTGCCAAAGTTGCCTTTCCAGAACTCAAGCTGAAACATCTCTTGTTGAGTCCCTCTCCATTATGGTGGTTTCAGCACCTGAAAACTTGACCAATGACCTGCAGGGACTACCCATCATACCTATGTTGTCTCATCTTGAATTGCAAGATGAGCAAAGAGCTGATCCAAGTATTCGGGAGGTCATTTATCAGCTTAAGTCAGGGAAGAAAGTACCACCGACTGCCAGAGACGAGCTACCTGAGCTTCCACTTCTTCTGAAGGAACTTCCCAAGTTGGAAATTGTAGATGGTGTCCTTTATCGGAAGCGTCGTGACAATGACAGACTTTTCTACCAACTTGTCCTACCAGAAGAGCTACGGGCCACAGTTCTCCAGAGCCTGCATAATGATATGGGTCATATGGGAATTGAGCGGACACTCGATCTGGCTCGGACCCGGTTTTACTGGCCCAGAATGGCTGTGGATGTGGAACATAAAGTCAAGACATGTAGTCGTTGTGTACATCGCAAGGCATTGCCTGAAAAAGCTGCTTCCTTAGTCAGCATCCAAACATCCCGTCCTTTAGAACTGCTCTGCATGGATTTTCTCAGTCTAGAGCCTGACACTAGTAATACCAAGGATATTCTGGTTTTGACTGACCATTTTACTAAGTTTGCCGTTGCCATTCCAACACCCAATCAGAAGGCGCGAACAGTGGCAAAGTGTCTTTTGGATCAATTCATGGTCTATTATGGAATACCTGAACGACTACATACTGACCAGGGACGTGATTTTGAGTCTAAACTGATCCATGAACTTTGTACTTTGCTCGGAATCAGAAAGTGTCGAACAACTCCTTATCATCCACGGGGAAATCCAGTTGAGCGATTTAACCGGACATTATTGAATATGCTTGGGACTTTGGAGACAAAACAAAAGTCAAAATGGAAGGAGTATGTAAAACCATTGGTGCATGCCTATAATTGCACAAGAAATGAAGTTACTGGATTTACGCCTTACGAACTGATGTTTGGGAGAACTCCACGCTTGCCTGTGGATTTGGCCTTTGGGTTACCAATAAATGAAGGAAAGCAACAATCATACTCCCAGTTCATTCAGAATCTGAAAGCAAGTCTGGAAGAAAGTTATCAAATTGCTTCAAGAAATGCTGTCAAAAATGCAGGAAGGAACAAAGTCCGTTTTGACCAGCATGTCACCCCGTCAAAACTGGAAGTTGGAGAGAGTACTGGTGCGAAACGTCCGTATCCGGGGTAAGCACACACTTTGTGACAGATGGGAAAAAGATATCTATGTGGTAGTGACAAAAACTGGTGACCTTCCAGTCTATACAGTGAAGCCAGAAAGCAAAGCTGGGCCTACACGTACCCTGCATAGAGATCTTTTGCTTCCATGTGGATTTCTTCCTGTAGCAGAACCATCCACTGAGACCATTTCTGTATCTGAACCTCGTGTCACTCGTCTGCAACATCAAAGACAACTTGACGCACCTGAAGAGTCCGCAGAAGAGGAATCATTGGAAGAATATCCTGTTCATCTTGTACAGAAACCAGTAAAATTCTCTGTGGAGAGAGTGAGAATTCCAATGACTGTATCCTCCAATGATGCAGACGCACCTACCCAATTACCAGCTCCTATAGAAACGTCACTTCCATCAGTATCTGAGTATAATGCTGAAGAAGAACTGATGGCTACACCTGTGGAAATGGAAACCGTACCAGAAAACTTACCTGATCCGGTAGGTCTGCCATTCACAGATGTTCCTCTGGATGATGACGTTCTTATGGAAGATGAAAATCCTGAGATGAATAACACCAATTTAACTGAACCACTTAACTTTGATTGCATAAATGACTTGCCTGATACCGAGTCTAGTATAAGATGCTCAACACGTCATATAGCACCTCCCAAGCGTTTGCAGTATACTACATTAGGGAACCCTTTGATCTCTGTAGTTCAGACCATGTTGCATAGTTTGTCCAATGCTCTTGGTACATCGACTGCACCAGAGTCGAATCCCTCGGTTGTCCAAATCATTTAGGTTTAACATGCATTGGGACATGCATGGGTTAAAGGGGGGAGGGTGTAGCCCGGGGTAAAAACTATATGTACATATATCTTTCTTTCCCCTAGACCTATTTGTTTTTTTTAAAGTCCCACTTTCTGCTGTCTGTGAGTGCCACTTGAGTCATGTGCTCACAGAGTAGTTCCACATCTCACAGGTCATGTGATTGTGTTAACCAATGGCAGCCATGGAGGAAAGGTAGAAAATGCACTGACTTCCTCTCAATCAGATGGCTGAGGGAAGCAGGTGGATGGATACTACCAGATCAGACGACAAACACACAGAGGAAAGTTTCATCAGTCTAAGTCTGAAATTATCTTGGAATTGGCCAGGTGGACTTGAAAGGACTTGAATGAACTTGGATTTCCTCAAACCTCATCAATCAGCTTGGAGGTTTGTGGATGGCGAGCTAACCAACTGCACAGCTGGGAGCACAGAATCCCAGCCTACAACTGAACTCTACCCATGGTCTGGTAGGAGGCTGATACAGCCTAAGGCCCCATCTCCTTAACTATCTTTGCCCTCACCAAAACAGCTTCCAACACTGGATTCTTCAAACTACATCTCTTCATGCTTGAACTTATATAAACTCTTAAAACTCCATGAACATTCTAAACTTTACAAACTCATACTTGGGGGAAGTTAGTTGTGTCAAAGACCTGGGGCCTCATGTACAAAGACTTGCGTGGATTTCCTACTGAAAAGTGACGTACGGTCAAATCCAGAAAAGTGTGCACGCACAAAAAAATCCAGATTTATCAAACTGTGCGTACACCGGAATCCACGCACATTCCTTTTGTACATCACAATCAACGTGGAACTGAGCGCACGTGAGACACCTCCCCTGACACGCCTTCATTTACATATGTTAAACAGATGCAAATTACTTCCTGCATGTGTGAAGGACATGTTTGTTTGATCCCTGCGCGATCAGAAATGATTTCTAGATTCAGGAAAATAATGAATTTAATATAATATGAGTGAGGAAAATAATCCTAAGTAAGAATAGTAATAAAATGTGTTCATCACGCAAAGAACGAGTGATTGTGTGTCGGTATTTGTGTGTGCGCTCACCCTGCTTTGGTGCGCACCCGGCACATCCATTCATTCTGAGTGAAAATATTAACTTTGCGCACGAGTTTATTACCATAATTACTGTAAACACAGAGGAACTTGGATGTTTGGTTGAACATAGATCTTTGTTTATTTAATAGATGACATGAAGAAACGGGTCTGTGCGTCTCAGTGGAGAGTTTTCATGACATGATGTTGGAGTCTCCAAACGCTGCGCGCAGCGCGCGCCACAGCCTTGTGCGCAATCTGTTTGTCTGTGAAGCTGTTACTCTCCAACAAGTTATATATGGTGTACTTTCATGTGTCATTTTGGAGAAATCTACAATAAACACAGATCATGAATCACCTCCAGCTGCCGTGCACACCGGCGTGGGTGCGCGCGCTCCAAAGCGCGACCACTCAGCCTTTGGAATCATATGGATGAGACATTCCATTGATCAGGCTTTGTGTGGACTGGACTGCCCTGATCGGCCTGCAGCTCCCTCATAGCTCGGGAACAGTTTGATCGCTGCTTCTGATGTGCGTGATGCACGGCTCCATGTTGCTCCAGAGCGCAGCAGTGCCAAACTGAAAAATGATTATTTCTGGAAACGGCTGATAAGCCATATCCTAGATCAGAAAATTATATCTGTTTATAAATAAATGCTCTGCGTGTTACACTACGTATTTATTATATTCTCCAGTAAGGCTGAATGAATCCGTTCCTGTTAAATTTATTTTTGGCACAACTTTGCGCGTGCTTTATTTAACTGCGTCATGTGGATGTAATACTTGTTAATCGTGTGTTTGATGGGAATATTAATCATTTTCACATCATGAACAGTTAATAATAATAATAATAATAATAATAATAATAATAATAATAATAATAATAATAATAATGAATTCAATCTATAACGCACTTTTCATTAATGAAAATCTCAAAGTGCTACAAGGTGCAACAGAATTAAATGTCAATAAAACATTTAATAAACAATTAAAATCAACAACAGTATCAGCTATGATCAAAAGTAGAATCATGAGGAGGTAGTGTAAGCTCGGTTGAAAAGAAAGGTCTTCAAGCTGCTCTTAAAGTCAACCACAGATTGTGGGGCTTCAGTTTCTCGAAAGCACCTGTAAGTGTCGCCAAAGGAACAATAACCACAGAAACGTGCGTACGCCAGCAGGGGAGCTGGCGTGGAAATGTACTTGGATGCGCAGATATTCACGTTCATTTCATTTTTGTTACATACGGGGTTTTGCGTGGAAAGTGACGTGCGCAATGTTTTTGTGCGCACGCACGGTTGATACATGAGGCCCCAGGATTGTTGGCACAGCTGATGATGGACATTTCATTATTTTTTCTCTGACAAAGAGCTTGTATTGATTTTGATTTCTTTCTTTTACAACAGTATTAAGTGCACCTAAGAACAATAACTGCTGCAGCAATTTGTACATACTTTGTAGTGTTTGGTTTATTTTTGTTTATTTATTTTACACGTTTGTTATCGCTTCTTGTTTATTATAATACATGGTACCAGCAAAAAACTACTTCAGTCTCTGTCATTAATTACTGTTCTCCAGCTCCAGTAGATGAATCTAGTCTTCTGTATCTTCTAGCCTGTTTACCAGTGTAAAAAGCTCATTGGGTGTTACACAGGCACCAGGAATAATTTGTGTACATGCTTGTAGGTCCAAGAAGTCTTAATGCTGGTGAAAGCTGTCACAATGATGACTGAGAATATTCTCAGTCATCCAGGTCACGATCAATCCAAACACAGGATGAAAAATAAAAACAACTGGACTTCTATTTTGAAGCTAAAGATGTTTCTCTGCCTATGCGGGAGGATTCATCAATTCTAAAACGTCTGGAGTGTGTGGGGTTGCCAGCTTTATAGAACTGATCGAGATGCCTGGTTGCATACTTGGATTCACATGCAGATTAGACTGGAAGTTTTCACCCTGTACAACGATGACTCGTTAGGCTCTTTGTCTGTCTGGTTCACTGAGAAATGTTTTTGGTCACCTGCATGAAGGTGTGAATTGGAATAGATCCGGCCTGGAATGAGGCCTAAAGCTGACTTCTGTGTAAAAATACAGTGCTATTTTTTGTGGGAGGAAATTAATTGTTAAGATATGATAATTACAGGGTAACTAAGAAGAAAATCTAGTCAGATGTTTCTGAGCCTTCATATGGCTGCTGAGTAATACTTTTTACGGTGGCCCTGAGGTTTAAACCAACATTTGAAAAAACGGAATTACATTTCAGAAAACAAATTTGAAAAAAAAAAGGGAATTGCATTAAGCCAAAGTGGAAGTGGCCAAAGTGAGGACCACCATAGCTGTCTTTAAAGTACTAAATATTTTTGTTGCAGGCACCAGGAATCATTTGTGCACATGCTTGTTGGTCCAAGGTCTTAATGCTGGTGAAAGCTGTCACACTGATGACAGAGAATATTCTCTGTCATCCAGGTCACAATCAATTAAAACACAGGATGAAAAACAAAAATAACTGGACTTCTAAACTGAATATTGACAGATTGAGATACTCATAAAGTCCTGTTATATTACTTTTGTTAACACATTGTAAACAAAAAAAACCTTTTTTATGTATGTAATACCTGTGAAAATAATCACATGGATATTTCCTGATGTGTGAGGATAAAACCAGACAAACTGGCACTTCAGAATGGTAAAAACAAACGTTCAGCCCATTTGAATTCTTGCAGATAGGGATGAGCTTGTATAAAAGGGGAAGATGAGGCCTGACTTTTGATAGCTGGCAGAGAGGAGGAGAAACCTGCACATGAAGGTGAGAGGAACTTTACCTGCAGCAGATATGTGCCTATCATCTACTTGTTCAAACTCTCATTTAAGTAAGCTTACATGCATTAAAGTTTTTTCAAGATTTGAAAAAGAACTTTGAATACCTTCAATTCAAATCTCCAGAAAGATGCTCCATAGTTTTGACATAATGATCAATTAAATCTGGATTGGTTTTGCTTTTAATGCCTCTATTTAGATGAAAATTTTACATGTCTACTCCATCATGGTTTTGTTGATGTATACAAAGAAGGGGCTCCACCCAGAGCAGAACCCTCTGAAGATGTAAAACCACCATGAAATAAACTGGGGCACCTTTTTTACTCCTACATCTGGAAATGAGCATTTGTTTTTAAGGTGACGCCAGAATTTAACAATTTATTCTTGAAGTCTCAAATATTTAAGACTTGGACAGTAAGGTGGACAACAACAGAGAAAATCTAAAATGATGAATGATTATGGGGACGAGATGGTGTAGAGGTAGGGCAGCCGACTCAGGACCGGAAGGTCCAGGGTTCGATCCCCGATCACTGCATACCTCGTTGTGTCCCTGGGCAAGACACTTAACCCCGAGTTGCTCCCGGTAGGACTGTATGGCGCCTTGCATGGCAGTCTACCGCTACCGGTGTATGAATGTGTGTATGAATGGGTGGATGGTTGGTACTGTGAAGCGCTTTGGGGCCCCTCATAGGGGGCTGGAAAGCGCAATATAAGTAAGCTCCATTTACCATTATTAATTATCAATTTTATGCAAGACTCATGATAATCCTGTTCAAACTTTAGGATTCATGATTAGTATATGTTTTTTTCTCTCTCTCTTTGCAGATGTATCTCGTTTTGCTGGCACGGTTTCTGAGTTTGGTGTCTTTGGTCAAATGCTGTGAGTAAAGATGACTGTTTTTATGTTTATTCTGTCTATTTGTTCATGTTTCCTTCTTTTACTAGATCGACATGCACTGCAATGATATAAAAGCATACAGAATATCATGTTGATTCCACTTTCAAGGGAATTATATTCATGGTAATAAAAATAATTCTGTTTATATTTGCAATATTTTTCTTGCAGCTAACTGGTGCTACACAGGCTGTGGTATGTGACACTGATGAGAAAATCTAGATATTATTATTATATATAAAGGTATATATAAAGATTTTCTACATTGATAACCTCTTTGCTTCTCAGAGGAAACCCCATCCCATTGGAAAGATATTTCTGGATCCAGCTGTGGAGGACAACACCAGTCTCCGATTGATATTGACACCAGCAGTGTTAAAACTGACTCAATGCTGAATAATTTCACATTCATCAACTTCTCCTCTCAGCGCGCCATCAAGTGGATCACAAACAACGGACATTCAGGTACACGATCTGCAGCAAAAATCCTGACAACATAAGATTGTCTTTTTCTTAAAAACATATTTATGTAGATTTGTTTATTCTTCCTCCTTGCTTTTTATAGTGCAATGCACACTGATGGACAATGAAGTTGAAGTGAGTGGAGGGGGTCTAAATGGAAAATATTCTGCAGTGCAGTTTCACTTTCACTGGGGTGACCGAGAACACCATCCAGGTTCAGAGCACACTGTTGATGGCCACAGATATCAAATGGAGGTAAACAACTGTAACATCACTTAACATCTCTGTTTTAGTTCTAAATGTCTCTTAAACTTGTCTTTGATTTAATATACCCACTATGTACTCTTTTACAGATGCACATCGTCACTTTGAAGAAAGGTGTTACTGCAGAGGCGGCCAAAAACCAGTCTGGGGGATTTGCTGTTCTTGGATTTTTCATAAATGTACTTTGTAAACTTTTAACTATTTTTTGTAGGGTTTCTGGATTCTTGTCATGTCATCCCTGTGTTTTTCGCTCCTTGTTGTTTCAGCTCACGCCACACTTGTCTGTAATCGTAATCACCCCATAGGTGTTTGTCTTTTGTCTTATCATTGTCGCTGTGGTTCTTCCTCTGTCTGTGAATTATGCTCTCAAGCCTGTTATGTCTCTCTCTGTGTTCCCTCCTTAAAAAGGAAGTTGGCTGCTTTTGTTTATTGTGTGAATGCTGTTAAGCGTTCACACTGTTGTTATCCTGTTTATCTTTGTTGTTCCGTATTCCAACTTCTCGTTACCTTAACTATTCCGTACATCTTTTAGCACGCTTCTCGTCCCGCATTTTTAAGATACATTATTTCAGTAATTTAGGTACCAAACATTCAGAAGGGTACTGTAACTTTTGGTATTGGTGCAACTTTAGCTTTTTGAAATATTTGGCTTTTTCTGCCACTTTTTTTCCTCCTAGAAAATGAATTGAGCTCATTTTACATCCTTCAAATCTTTAGATCTGTTTAGAGTCAGAGAGTCAGAGAGAATTTATTGTCATTTGCACCGCATGTAGTACATGTGTTGAAAACGAGATTATGTACACAGGGTCCCAGTTACATCCAACAACAAATGCAAGAGAAAAACAATAATAACATCTAGGATTAACTAAGAGAGACATCAGCTAGTAATACACTAAGCCCTAATGTAGTAGAAAAACATCATTATAAACAGCAGCACGAACATGAGTCATTATGAGCAGATGGTCACAGATGAACGCAGCAACAAGAAACAGATCAGTATCAACATGATGTGACATTTTGCAGTGTTTATTCTTATTATTTATTTATTCATGAGTCTGACAGCCTCAGGGTAGAAGCTGTTCCTCAGTCTAGTGGTTCTACATTTGATGCTCCTCAACCTCCGTCCCGAGGGGAGTGGTGCAAAGAGTGAGTGTGCTGGGTGAGTGAGGTCTTTCATGATGCAGGTGGCTCTTTTTCTGCATCTGGAGGTGTAAATGTCTGTGATGGTGGGGAGACTGACTCCCACAGACTTCTGTGCAGCCTTCACCACTCTCTGTAGAGCTTTCCTCTCTGCAACTGTGCAGCCTCCATGCCACACGTTGATGCTGGAGCACAGGACGCTCTCCACTGCACACCTGTAGAACGAGGTGAGGACTGAGCTTCTCAGACCAGCTCGTCTCAGCCGTCTGAGGAAGTAGAGTCTTTGATGTCCTTTCTTGATCAGGCTGGTGGTGTTATTGCTCCAGCTGAGGTTATCATTCAAGTGTACACCCAGGTACTTGTAGCTGGAGACCACCTCCACCGCAGATCCACCTATATACAGTGGGGTGTGGGTGTGTTTGTTCCTTCTGAAGTCCACAATCATCTCCTTCGTCTTCTTCACATTCATGTGAAGGTTGTTCTCTTTGCACCAGCTCTCCAGATGTTCCACCTCCTGTCTGTAGCTGGATTCATCATTATCTGTGATGCATCCCACCACAGCTGTATCATCTGCAAACTTAACAATATGACAGCCTGGATGTGTGGCTGTACAATCATATGTGAGCAGAGTGAACAGAAGAGGGCTCAGCACACATCCTTGAGGAGAGCCAGTGCTGAGGGTGATGGTGGAGGAGGAGAAGTTGTGGATCTTCACGGACTGTGGTCTGTTTGTTAAGAAGTCTAGTACCCAGTTACAGATGGAGGGGCTTAGTCCAAGTGTGGATAGTTTGTCTATCAGAGTTTGGGGGATCATGGTGTTGAAAGCAGATGTGAAGTCCACAAAGAGCAGACGCACGTATGAGTCCTTCTGATCCAGGTGGGTGAGAGCAGTGTGGACCACAGAGGAGATGGCGTCCTCTGTTGATCGGTTCTCGCGGTATGCATATTGATGAGGGTCCTCGCTGATGTTGACGGTTGTCTTGATGTGGGACATGACCAGTTTCTCAAAACATTTAGCGACTATCGGGGTGAGAGCCACCGGTCTATAGTCATTCAGACCAGTCACTGTGGAGCTTTTTGGGACTGGGATGATGGTGGCAGTCTTCAGGCAGGTGGGAACTGACTCCAGTGAAAGTGAGGTGGTGAAGATGTCAGCCAGCACCTCACAGAGCTGGTCCGCACATTCCTTCAGAACTTTCCCTGGGATGTTGTCTGGACCCGTAGCTTTATGAGGGTTGATCCTTCTGAGACTACCTCTCACTTCTGCTGCGGTCACTTTGAGGTGCTCCTCGTCTGGTGATGAGGTGAGTCTGGTGCTAGTTGGTCTGTTTGGATCTTCAAAACGTGCATAAAACTTATTGAGGGCATCAGGCAGGGATGGGTCCCTGGGGCATTGTTTGCTTTTGCCCTTGTAGTCTGTTAAGCATTTGATGCCCTGCCACATGCTCCGTGGATCATGTGAGATGAACTGACCCTCGATCCTCTGTGCATACGCGGCTTTGGCCTTCTTTATGCCATCATCCAGTTCTCTCCTGCACTTTCTCAACTCCTCAGTATCTCTAGACTTGAATGCAGTGTCCCTGGCTGCCAGCAGGGTGCGGACATCCTTATTTAGCCAGGGTTTTTGATTGGGGTAAAATTTAACATACTTTCTTATGGATACATTTTCAGCACATGTACTGATGTAACCCAGGACTGAGGAAGCATAAAGTTCCAGGTCAACTGAACTTCCATTCGTAGCTGCCTCTTTGAAGACAGACCAGTTTGTGTTTTCAAAGCAGTCTCTTAGCATGGGGGAACTATCTTGGCGCCACAATGTGATCTCTCTTTGTTCCGGCTTGGAACGTCTGAGTGGGGGTAGCTGTCTAGGGACCAATAACAGGGAGCGATGGTCGGAAGCCCCGAGCGGTGGGCGTGGCTTCGCCGTGTACGCCCCCTTCACATTCGTGAAGACTTGGTCTAGCGTCTTATTTCCTCGTGTTGCTGTGAAAACGTGCTGATTGAAGGTTGGAAGGATGACACGTAAATCCACATGATTGAAGTCCCCGGAGACAATGAAAAACCCCTCAGGATATTTACACTGCAGCGAGGTGAGTAAGTCATGAATTTCTCCCTGGGCGTCGTTGGCATTAGCATCGGGTGCTATGTAAACAGCGCTTATTATTATCGCTGAATAGTCGCGGGGGAGGTAATGTGGACGACATCTTATTGTTAAAAGCTCCACAGCAGCTGAGCAGATCCTGCTGATAACGGCACAGTTCGTGCACCAGTCTTTGTTAACGTAAATGCAGACGCCCCCGCCTCATGTTTTCCCCGTAGTCTCGTTGCACCGGTCCGTTCTGAAAAATAGCCTATTATCCAACTCATAAACAGAGTCAGGAGTGTCCTCATTGATCCACGTTTCCGTGAGGCAAAGCCTACAACCTTTTACTGCTCCTTTCGCATTTTGTTCTGGTTCAGCTTCTTTCAGCTTCCTTGTGAAAATTTAAGCATTTTTTGCAGCTACTGTACTTTCAGCTAATTTCAAAGTTTTTTTCAGCTGTTTTGTGATCCTTTCAGATTCTTTCTGCCAACTATATTTTTGTGCTTCTTCTAGCTAATTTCAGCTTATTATGCACCTTTCAGCTTATTTCTGCAAGTTTGAGTTTTTTCTGGTAGTTATGATGCTATTTAGCTGTTTTAGGTTACTTTTATTTTTTACAAATAATTCTACATTTTTTGCACTCATTGATACTTTTTTCAGCCTAACTCAGCAAAAATATGCTCTTTCCACTTTTTGCAATTTAAGCTTCTTTTTGCTTTTTGAGCTACTTTTCAACAGCTTTTTTGTGCTAATTTCAGCTTTTTTCAGATCATTTCCACTCTTTTGCTCAGTTATGCTTCTTTCGGCCTACTTGGGCAAACATGATCTTTCTGCTTTCATCTGCTAATTTAAGCTTATTCTACAATTTCAGCAAGCTTTTTAGCATTTTTAGCTAATTCCAGATGTTTTCAGATAAATTCAAGCTTTGTGTGTAATTTCTGCTTCTTTCAGCCTACACAACCTCTTTATGCTAATTTAATCTTGTTATGCTCCTTTCAGCCTTTTTCTGCTATTTAGCTTTTTTTTAATGCTATATTTAGGTTTTTAGGCTAATTCCACATTTTTTCAGCTCATTTAAGCTCATCCACTCCCTTCTGGTAGTTTAAGCTTCTTTCTGCCTGTTCAGCTGCTAATTTCAGCTTTTTTTATTAGCTAATTTCTAATTTTTGTGCTAATTTCTTCTTATTTATACCAAATTCAGCGTGTTCTTTCTGTTTTCTTCTGGTAATTTAGGCTTGTTCTTCCATTTATGGTAGCTACATTTCAGTATGTTTTCTATGCAAATTTCAGCTGTTTTTCAGTGTTTTTCTGCAATAAGCATTCACTCTGTTTTCACAGGAAATGCAATTTCTCTAGTTTACAATAAACTTAGTTATTTTACTTTTTTACTTGGAGTCTCTGTTGCCTTACAGCAACACAGGTTCAATACCGTGAGCAGAAAATTTTAGAATCAACAGACCAGAAGAAATGAGGATGAGCTTCCTTTTTGAGTTTTTGGCCCATGAGGGAGACAAGAATGCCCAGCTGGTGAAAGTCGAAGAGGAAGACTCCTTGCTCTCTGGGAGAGCAGTCGAGCTCAAGCTGACAAAGTGACTGATTCCTGAGTAGTCAAGCTCAGCCAAGCCGAGAAAGCAGCTGATTCCTTAGCGCCCAAACCCAGCCCAGTTGAAGACGCAGCCGAACCTGGCCAAGCAGACAAAGCAGCCGAGTCCTGCTCAGCTGAGGAAGCAACTGAACCCACCTTCCTGTGGCTCAATGGGTTTGGCCATGATGCTTCACACTCCTGTGTCTCTATTGGGGATGACGATTATGTTCCTCTGTGCCTCTCCGTGGGTGTCGGGGATGATGACCCTTTCCTTCTGTTGCTCTCCACGGGTATCAAGGTTAACAGCCACTGTTCTGCATCTCCTGCGCTCATACCCTGCAGCAGTCCTGATGTCATATCCTGTGGGTCGTGAGCCTCCTGTGGGCCCCAAGCCAGCTGCAGCCTCCTTGGTTTATATGCCAGCTGCAGCTTCAGCTCTGGCCTCCTCTCCTGCAGCAGACTCACCAGTCTCCTCTCCTGCAGCAGACCCGCCACTCTCCTCGCCTGCAGCAGACCCGCCAGTATCTTCACCTCTGGCAAATCCACCGGTCTCTTTGCCAGCTATAGATCCTTCGTCTGACTCGCCAGCTGCAGCCCTATTGACAAACTCTCCGCCTGCAGCTCTCATCGAATGTGGAAGAAATGTGCGGACCAGCTCTGTGAGGTGCTGGCTGACATCTTCAACACCTAACTTGCTCTGGAAACAGTCCCCACCTGCCTGAAGACCGCCACAATCATCCCAGTCCCAAAAAGCTCTACAGTGACTGGTCTGAACGACTATCGGCCGGTGGCCCTCACCCCGATAGTTGCAAAATGCTTCAAAAAACTGGTCATGACCCACATCAAAACAACCGTCAACATCAACGAGGACCCTCATCAGTATGCTTACCGTGAGAACCGATCAACAGAGGACGCCATCTCGTCCGTGGTCCACACTGCTCTCACCCACCTGGATCAGAAAGACTCCTACGTCCGTATGCTCTTTGTGGACTTCACATCTGCCTTCAACACCATGATCCCCCAAACTCTGATGGACAAACTATCCACACTTGGACTAAGCCCCTCCGTTTGTAACTGGGTACTAGACTTTTTAACAAACAGACCACAGTCAGTGAGGATCCACAACTTCTCCTCCTCCACCATTGCCCTCAGCACTGGCTCTCCTCAAGGATGTGTGTTGAGCCCCCTTCTGTTCACTCTGCTCACATATGATTGTGCAGCTACCCATCCAGGTTGTCATATTGTAAAGTTTGCAGATGATACAGCGGTGGTGGGATGCATCACAAACAATGATGAGTCCAGCTACAGGCAGGAGGTGGAACACCTGGAGAGCTGGTGCAAAGAGAATAACCTTCACATGGTAAATGGTAAATGGTAAATGGAGCTTATTTATATAGCACTTTCTAGCCCCCTGTGAGGAGCCCCAAAGCGCTTTACAATACCAGCCATCCACCCATTCATACACACATTCATACACTGGTAGTGGTAGCCTGCCTTGCAAGGCGCCATCCAGACCTACCGGGAGCAACTCGGGGTTAAGTGTCTTGCCCAGGGACACAACGACACATGGTGGGCGGATGCGGGATTCGAACCTCCAACCTTCTGATCGGGGGACGACTGCCATTACCACTGTGCCACGGCCGAATGTGAAGAAGACAAAGGAGATGATTGTGGACTTCAGAAGGAACAAACACACACCCCACTGAACATAGGTGGATCAGTGGTGGAAGTGGTCTCCAGCTACAAGTACTTGGGGGTACACTTGAATGATAATCTCAGCTGGAGCAACAACACCACCAGCCTGATCAAGAAAGGTCATCAGAGACTCTACTTCCTCAGACGGCTGAGACGAGCTGGTCTGAGTAGCCCAGTCCTCACCTCCTTCTACAGGTGTGCAGTGGAGAGCATCCTGTGCTCCAGCATCAACGTGTGGCATGGGGGCTGCACAGTTGCAGAAAGAAAAGCTCTGCAGAGAGTGGTGAAGGCTGCACAGAAGTCTGTTGGAGTCAGTCTCCCCACCATCACAGACATTTACACTTCGAGATGCAGGAAAAGAGCCACCTGCATCATGAAAGACCCCACTCACCCAGCACACACACTCTTTGCCCCACTCCCCTCAGGACGGAGGTTGAGGAGCATCAAATGTAGAACCACTAGACTGAGGAACAGCTTCTACCCTGAGGCTGTTAGACTCATGAATAAATAAATAATAAGAATAATCACTGTGAAATATCACATCATGCTGATGCTGATCTGTTTTCTTGTTGCTGTGTTCATTTGTGACCATCTGCTCATAAAGACTCATGTTCGTGCTGCTGTTTGTAATGATGTTTTTCTATTACTCTAGGGCTTAGTGTATTACCAGTTGATGTTTTTCTTAGTTCATATCCTAGATGTTATTACTGTTTTTCTCTTACATTTTGTTGTTGGATGTAACTGGGACCCTGTGTACATAATCTCATTTCATCACATTTACATGTGGTGCAAATGACAATAAAGACTCTCTGACTCTGACTCTCTGACTCATCGCTGGGTCACTTGCAGCCATAGTTTCTACAGTGGTCTCTTCGTCTGCAGCTGTGGTCTCTCCAGTGGTCTCTTCACTTCTCTTCAGCCTGAATTGAAGAGGGTTCTGTAGGGTTTTTGGGTTCTTGTCCTGTCATTCTTAGTTTTTCCCTCCTTATTACTTCAGCTCCCATCATACCTGTCTGTTATCCTAATCACCCCAGGTGTTCGTCCTTTGTCTCGTTAGTGTCTCTAGGTAGTCCCCGACTTACGAGCGAGTTCCGTCACTAGGGGGCGCTCGTATGTCAAAAATTCGTAAGTAGGAACACATAGTAAAAAAAAAAAAAAAAAAAAATTTTTTTTTTTTACTTTTTTTTTTTTTTTTATAAATGAATACATGTACAGTACTGGACAGTCACCAAGCACTTAGCCTATCCTAACACAGTTTTTAAAGATGAAGGAATAAGTTGAATTGTCTCCCTTTCACATAAAGGGAGCAAGCTCCCTATGGAGCCTGCAGGGAGGAGGGAGACAATTCAACTGACTCCTTCATCTTTAAAAACTGTGTTAGGATAGGCTAAGTGCTTGGTGACTGTACAGTACTGTACATTTATCTATTTATTAAAAATATACAGTATATACAGTATTTTTATTTTTTATTGTTTTTTATTTATAAATAGATAAATGTACAGTACTGTACAGTCACCAAGCACTTAGCCTATCCTAACACAGTTTTTAAAGATGAAGGAATCAGTTGAATTGTCTCCCTCCTCCCTGCAGGCTCCATAGGGAGCTTGCTCCCTTTATGTGAAAGGCAGACAATTCAACTTATTCCTTCATCTTTAAAAACTGTGTTAGGATAGGCTAAGTGCTTGGTGACTGTCCAGTACTGTACATGTATTCATTTATAAAAAAAAAAAAAAAGTAAAAAAAAAAAAATTATTATTATTTTTTTTTATGAGATGCATGCTCGTAAGTCCGGGACCTCGTAAGTCAGAGCGCTCGTAAGTCGGGGACTACCTGTACACAGTATCTCAGTGGTTCTTCCTCTATCTGTGAATTATGCTCTCAAGCCTGTTGTGTTCAGTCTCCCTCCATGTTCCCTTCTTAAAAAGTTAGTTTGCTACCTTGCCAGAATTTAATTTTATTTATAATAAGCGGATGTTTTACTTTTTACTTGGAGTCTCTGTTGACTTACTACACTTGGGTTTAACACAGTCAGCAGAATATGATAGTGTTTTTGTAAAATTGAGAAATGCTACATTAGAGCTGTTTATTTTTTTTTAATGTTTGCTCAAAGGGCCTTTATTGATATAAAAAATTATCCTCGTGTGTTTTATGTTCTTAAAGGCAACAGAAGATGGAGATTTGTCCGGACCATGGCACACGCTCACATCTAAACTGACAAACTTAACAGGTAAAATCTGTTGTTTTTATTTATTTATTTCTAAATTAACCAATGTGGTAGGGAAAAGTGAACCTTTTATTTATGTTGAGCTCAAAAATGTCAATCTCTTTTCACTTGTTCTCCAAGATCCATGAAAGATTTGTGACGTTTGAAACTTGTAACACTTTGCTTGGAGTCTTAATAACAAATCTCATGCTACAAGAGACATGTAGCAGCAGCAGTTTTTGAAAATCACACAGCAGATATTTAACATATGTACACAGACTGGTGTGATAACCAGCTTCCTGCAACTTTTAGGGATGTTCCATTTTATATTTACCAGGTACCTAATAATGTGTTCAGGGGCAGGTCATAAACCGTTTTAGTTGTTAGACAAACGGGGAGAAACTAGTCTCACGGGTTAACAAAAAAGACATTTGGATATTGACACCTGCTATTCTTTTTATTTTTCTATGTCTGTTAATATTTAAATTCGCTGTCTTCTCCAATTAATCTGTTTTGAACAATCTAAAGTGAATTGTCCCCATTGAGATAGGCCACAGTAAAGACTATAATCAGTTGGACGAGTCAAAATTTCAATACAAGTGCTTGATAAAACAACTCCTCATTCAAAACCTTGTGTCTCCTGGTCATCTTTTGATTTTATTGAAATTATTTTCCAGAGAGTGGTGGTAATGTTGCAGTGAACTTCAACTTCTCTATCAATGACCTGATTGGAAACGTAGACCGGACAAAGTTCTATCGATACGATGGCTCACTAACAACCCCTGACTGTAATGAAGCTGCCGTGTGGACACTCTTTCATGAGCCAATCCAAGTCCCCAAAGATCTGGTGAGTGTTCAGAAAAACAAAAGGTAAGGTGGTGTTGAGTCAACATGCAACACACGAGGGTTGATATACTGTATCATAACTCAGAGTGAATGCATTGGAAATACTGTATTTTCAAAATAAACCAGCTAGATTAAGATTTGTGACAAAAAGTTAAACAGGATACTGCAGTCAGTCCATCATACCTGTAATATTTTAGTCTCACTCAGTCATTCCAAGCAGCTGAAGCAGTAATGTGAGCACAATCTCATTTAGCCTTTGTTACATTCAGGTAAGTGTCATCAAATACTACAGACTTCTCATACAAGCAGAAATACTGGTACCTGCTGTAATCTGCTTTGATATTTGTGCTTCAGAGCCAGACTTGTTTTACTTTCTGTTAACCGTATCAACATGCAAACTTGTCAAACAAGTCACATGTAGCCCTGAAAATGATAATAGCGACATTTTGATCTTGCAAAATTATAACTTTCTTTTTTGTCTTATCGACCTGCAAGTCAACAGGGCTGTGGTTTATGAGTTGCACGAGTCAGTGCACATAGCAGTTTTCATGGCTAATTTATTGCTCAGCAGGTGCATGTATGTTGAACTCTTGAAGAACACTTATAGTTGTCTTTAAAGAGGATTATTCATGTTCTCAGATTACCTTGTTCTGATTGTCAAAGAAGTATGCACCTTTAGCTCTGCTGAGAGGAATGAATTACTTAAAATTGGCATTGGTATGGGTTGGCCCATTAAACCTACCAAGACGTGTAGTACCTAAATGGCCTCGCACCCCCTTATCTCTCAGAGCTACTTGAACCGTATGTTCCCTCTCAGGCCCTGATATCATTTGATCAGCTGCTTTTGGCTGTTCCCCAAACAAAACTGAAGCTCAGAGGTGATCGGGCATTTTCAGTTGTGGGCCCCAAACTCTGGAACAACCTGCCCCCCATTAGACAAGCCACCTCCCTTCCTGTGTTCAAACCTCTGCTAAAAATACACAATTTCTCTTATTTCTTTGTTCTAACTCCAGCATACTAGATGACTACATTGGTCAAAGGAATTTTGTTTGTTTTTTTATTTAATGCTCTTAGTTAATTTTTCAGTACTATCGTGTTTTAAAAAAAATTGATTTTACTGTCATTGATGCTATTGCTAAGAACTTACCAGTAGGTAACAGCTGTTTTTATAAATAAAGTTGACTTGACATGTAACCACAATGTTTTGGTTAAGGTGATGACGGAAACATGTTTGTTCTGTTCTCAGGTTTATCTTTTCCCCATGGACACAAACCTCATGAACAACTATCGACCTGTACAACCACTCAATGGACGTCAGGTCACTGCCTCTCCTGAAACTCCTCTACCTCCCAGTGAGTTGGAAAATCATGCGATTTTTTTTCTGTTCAGAAGTTTACAAACACAAGTCAGTAACATGGATGTCAAAAACAAACCAACAAACCAACTAAAGATTGATTGTTGTCTTTCATTCCATTGTTGTGCTGATGACTGTCAGATCTACCTGCCTGTGAAACAGCAAGTGTTTGCTCCATACCCCCTCTGTTAAAATGTCTGAACGACATTAGCCGTGTTTCCATCAAGGTTTCTAGCTGCGCGATTTGAAATAGCGCAGCAGAAAATCTTAATGGAAACGGCAAATTGCGAGGTTACTTCCTGAATTACGCTAAAAAGTTTTTACGCTCGCTTGAGGTGGTTTTTGGGATTTGAGATGCGCTAAACGACAAATGGAAACACATTTTCCGACTCATTTCTGACGTAGCGAAAATTCACGTCACGTGACGTTCAGCTGTTTCCGCTCCGGACAACATGTAACATCGCTAAAACTAGTTGGCATGACAGAATAAATACAACTCGCCCGATAGCAACACGTACCTGAAATATTCTCTCGATTTTGACGAGATGTGTGGCCGGGTTCAGTTTTCAACCGCTACTTCCTGTTTACTGTAGACATGCGCAGTGCTGACGTCTGACGTAATGACGCTGACGTCTGACGTAATGACGCTGTGCGCGGCTTGGTAGAAGCGCTTCAAGCCAGCAGATGGAAACACTTCTGATCTGCATTAATTTGTATTTACATATTTGCGAGGTAGCTCAAAATACGAAATGAAAATGGATGGAAACACAGCTATTGAGGCCTGGATGGCTTCAACTTTCTTAAGTTTTAACGATGAGAAGACTGAAGTCATTGTCTTTAGCCCTAGCTCAACTGCCGCCTCTGATCCTATCAACCTGGACTCCCTTCAGCCATATCTTAAGCAGTCTGGTAAAAATCTCGGGATGGTTTTAGACTCTGATTTCAAGTTTGACAAACAAATCAATTATGTTCTGCAGAAAAGCTTATCCAACTAAGACAGGTAGCAAAGCTCAAGCCAGTTTTGTCCAGACCCGACCTTAATCCATGCCTTCATCACGACCCGTTTGGACTATTGCAATGCACTCTATGCTGGGGTCAGCCAGGCTTCCATCTCACGTCTTCAGCTCGTCCAGAATGCTGCTGCTCGGCTCTTAACCGGAACTCGTAGATCTGAACATATCACACCAGTTCTGTCCTCCCTTCACTGGCTCCGTGCACGGACTAAAATAGTCTTTACAATTCTTCTGTTGACCTTCAAATGACTAATGCCAGGTACCCACCAAACGCGTTTCGGGTGGCGGAAGCGACCGGTTTACATTGAAAGTCTATGTTGAGGCGCGTCAAATCGTGAAGCGGCGCGTTTTGAGCATTTCAAGTGGCACGGCAGCGCGCGGCAGTTCTTTTCTGCGCATACGATGTGTCCGAAGCAGCCGACGCGTCGAACAGCCAAAGTTCAAATATTTGAACTTTCGCCGCTCGCCACGTCGCAGCAACCAATCGGGAGAGCTCTGCTCTGCGATGACGCAATGACGACGGGACTTTATTTGGACTTTTTAAAGTTACCCCAACAAGCCTCCATGAAGAAACCAGCCTCCGGTAAGAAACTTGGCATTTTTACAGTTGCCCCTGTCCGCTCGAGCGTACGATCACCCCAAACATAAAAAAACTTTTAATCTCAACAAAGACTTTTGGAGCTGCAGTTTGCCTCATAGAAAACCCACTCAAGTAGTAATGAGGCTCATGTACAGCTGATTTCGTCTGCCTGGTGTACAAAAAACAACCGGAAAAGGAGTCAGACGCTCCTCCCACTGCGCGTCATTAGACACTTCTTCAGTGTGAACAGATTCTGGTGACAAGTGGCCAAAAGGGTGCGGCAAGAGCGTTTTGATGCGTTCGGTGGGTGCCCGGCATTATGCCGGGTTTCCACCAAACGCGTTTCAGGTGGCCGACGCTGCCACTTTACATGCAAAGTCTATGTGGAGGAGCGGCGCCTCGCTGCGAAGCGTGACGTAGCGCGTCTTGAGCAGTCCGAGCAGCGCGGCATGGCGCGGCAGGTCTTTTCCGCGCACGCGCGCGTCCAGAGCAGCCAAAGTTCATATATTTGAACTTTGGCTGCTCGACGCGTCGCAGCAACCAATTGGGAGAGCCTCTGCTATGTGACGATGCAACGACAACGGGACTTTTTTGGACTTTTTAAACTTACCCCAACGAGCCTCCATGAAGAAACCAGCCTCCGGTAAGAAACTTGGCATTTTTACAGTTGCCCCTGTCCGCTCGAGCGTACGATCACCCCAAACATAAAAAAAATGTTTTAATCTCAAAAAGACTTTCGGAGCTGCAGTTCGGCTTGTAGAAAACCCACTCAAGTAGTAACGAGGCTCACGTACAGCTGAAAACAAAACAAACCCGACCAGAAAAGGAGCCAGACGCTGCTCCCTTTGCGCTTCTGCAGATGCGTTCGGTGTGAACAGACATCTCTTGAAAAGCAGCAAACACGGTGCGTTGGGAGCATTTTGACGCATTTGTTCGGAACCCGGCATTAATGGCCTTGCAGCCCTTTACCTCTCCGAGCTACTGGAACCATACACTCCCTCCCGAGCCCTGAGATCATCCAATCAGCTGCTTTTGGCTGTTCCTCAAACAAGACTGAAGCTCAGAGGAGATCGGGCATTTTCAGCCATGGGCCCCAAACTCTGGAACAACCTGCCCCCCACATTTGGCTGGCCACCTCCCTTCCTCAGTTCAAATCCCTGCTAAAAACACATATGTTCTCACAGGTATTTCACACAGTGTGAGTTGATTTGGTGCTTTTTTGTTTTGTTTTTGTTCTGTGCTCCTATGTTGTAAATGCTTTTTTAATTCTTCAGTATAATCATTAGTGTTGGGTATTTTTTCATTAATTTTTACTCCCATTGTTGTTGTTAAGCACTTTGATAACAGTTTCTGTTTTAAATGTGCTCTATAAATAAAGTTGATTTGACTTGACTTTAAATAACTTTAAAGCTGGGGTATGTAAGATTGTAATGTAGTCTGTAACTTTTCAAACAATATATATTTTAACATATTCAGTCTTGAAGAGATAACTTTACTCCACCCGGTCAAATGCTTTCTCAGTGTCGAATGAAATAATGACTTTGTCACAGCTGTGATGGGTGGGGGAGAAAAAAGATTGTTTTGAGCTGAATTTTAATATAAAAAGGCAAGATTATTGTGTCTTTTTAGTAACTGACAACAAAAAAAGGATTTAGCCATTAAATAGCGACTAATATACAGGGATGCACATAACTTTTTAGTGGGCTCCTCAGGTGAATACCAGGAAATGGTGTTTGGTACTCACCCAATATGCAGCTTTGTCTTAATAAGTGCCACCTTCCTCACTGTCCTCATCAGTGTCACTCTCACTATCCTCTACTTCAGCTTCCTGCATGGTAAATGATGCAGATGCTGCAGATGTACTTCCTTGTCCTTGGTATTTTTTTCTCTTTCATTATTTGGTAAAAAAAAAAAAAAACTATTCTGTGAAATGTAGTTATGACATCCTTCACGAGTTTGTTTTTGTATCTTGTTGCGTTGTTCTGTTTTGTGGTGTTAATAATGTTCTAGAAAAAAAACAGATGGGCTGCATGTGTAGGGAAGGGGCATTTACCTTCCGGACAAATTGAGGCTGTCGATGGATCAGTTGCTGACACAGCTACTAGATTTATTGACGGGTTGCATCACGGATCCAGCTCGTGAAAAAAAAAAAAAAAAGCTACAGCTGCCTGCCGGACCTGGGCGGAGGCGGGGCGGCCCAGGTGCAGCGGTAGAGGTGTTCTGAGTTTTAATGTTGTTGATAAAAAGTTCTTTTAAAAAACAGGGAGCGCCGGCCCTTCAGCCCACACCATTAGACGACCCACCGGGAAATCTCCATATACTCCCGATAACTTGACGTTTAAATATGCAAAGGCATGTGGTAACACGGGTGATCCTACGCATTCCTGATTTTTGTTGCACATGCGTACCTGCGTGCCAGTTATGTGCACCCTTGGCAATGTATTCACAAGTCATGAGTTTTGCTATCAATATATCTAAGAAAATACATTAAAAAATACATAAAACTATATTGTGTAGAAGTAGTCCTCGACTTAAGACGGAGATCCGTTCCTACGCTGTGTCGTAAGTCAGAACATACGTAAATACTTCACCTTATACGTACAGTACTGTATTTTACCAAGCACTTAGCCTATCCTAACACAGTACCCTACTTAATTATCAAAAACCACATACATTTGGGAGCCATAATGAAGGGGAAAAAAAGAGTTAATTTCCTACTGGTATGCTGGTGAAGCCGTTCCTCCGTCCCTCCTCCGTATTCTCTATTGCGTTTACGTCATAAAACCGCCATCCAGCTTGGTCCATCCTCCGTATTCGTTTACGACGTAAAACCGCATTCACAGTACACACAGTAACAGTAAGTTTTACTATGTACAGTTTTGTTTGGTTTTTTGAATGGCCAGATGACTAGACTTAGCTTTTTTAGAGAGTACAGGCAGCTGTAGCCTCCGCAGCTAGTAAAACCGGAAACTGCGTAACTCGGCTTTTCAAAATAAAATGTCAAAATATTTTTATTTTTATGGGAGATGTGTCGTAGCCGCGAAACGTCTTAACTTGAGACCGTTGTAAGTCGAGGACTACCTGTATATTGTATACTATGTCTATGACAAATGTACGTAAACATCCAACTGTAAATGTTTATAAACTTAAAGTTTTAAATATGGATTTATGCATTAAACATAACTTTTGTCTCATTTTTAGAATATCACTGGTGCTATGATAGTCACTGTGGTACGTATTCTTTAACTTCTTCATATTTAAAGTTAACTTGAGTTTTACTGTGATAGTGCTGTCAGGATGGAAAGAATTGTGATGGAAACTTTTACCTTTTTCTACAGATTACAATCCGTCCCTTTGGTACCTTCTGCCTGATTCCCACTGCAACGGCAAAAATCAGTCCCCCATCAACATTGACACTCAACAGGTTACGATGGATGATGCTCTTGGTTCCTTCCAATTTAAAAATTTAGATGATCAGTCCGCTATCAAGAAAATCATCAACAACGGCCACACAGGTAGTTGTCTAAGTTTAAGTCAAATCTGATTAACCATTTTAACCTTACTCATTTTCTAAGAGATTTTCACATGTAACATAGATGTGTACAATACAAGCTCACCTTAAACCAACTAGAGCTTTATGTGTTTTTGTTTGTCTTCTCATTAAACTTTTAGTGCAGTGTGTATTACAAGACAACCTGGTGGAAGTGTCTGGAGGTGGTTTGAAGTACGTCTACTCAACCCTTCAGTTTCACTTCCACTGGGGCACTGAAGCAACCAACTCACAGGGCTCGGAGCACACTGTGGATTCACAAAGATACCCAATGGAGGTAGTTGCATATACTGCTCATTTGCAAAGTACTGTGCTTTTGACTTAGTTATTCTAAATATCATCAATGTACTGTTTTGTCCAGCTGCACATAGTCAGCAAAAGGAAGGATTTGACTTTGGAAGAGGCGTTACAGACTTCTGATGGCATGGCAGTGCTTGGATTCTTTATTGAGGTAACATCTGGAGCATTAAATTGGTCCGTAAACAAAAAGTAGCAAAATCAAATTTCTAGCTAAAATGTAGAGTATAAAATTAGGCGGGGGAGGGGGGGAGATGGCTTGATAAGTCAGACTGACTACAGTACCTGCAATGCTGTCACTCAACTGTTTGATGTCTTGTTGTGCAACATTTTAGGATTTAATTTCAATTGGGATGAAATTCAACAAATAATCTGCTGTAGAGATTTGACTGTACAAGAAAAGGTGTGTATGAAACCCAGAGTAAAAAAAAAAAAAACCTGCAGCAGTGCTTAATAGGAACCATATCTTACAAGAACAAGATCTGGGAACTCTCTAATTTTGTCAAGGTGCGTTCCGGCAACTGTTTGCTTGGATCTCAGGATTACTAATAATAAAGTTATAAACAATTATGACTGCCTTTTCATTTTGGGAGCCATGCTTGAACCATGTTGCTCCCGTTTGTTGGTGAGATGTTAAATAAATAACACACATGCAACAAAGAGTATAAAATCAAAGCGAGAGTGGTACCTGCCCCTTTTACCTCTTTCACATTGACAAAATCTTTTAGTTCCCTTTCAGTTCGGTCTCTCGGTGCAACATACTTGCTATGAGAATTGCGCCCCCACGCGATTACCTGAAGGA
Source organism: Garcialebias charrua (assembly GCA_038048925.1). NCBI lineage: Eukaryota > Metazoa > Chordata > Actinopteri > Cyprinodontiformes > Rivulidae > Garcialebias > Garcialebias charrua. The sequence continues at coordinate 27,155 of JBBPBX010039582.1, forward strand.
ATACATTCACGCCTTTTACGGCAGGGGGCGTCACCCCGCTCCAGAGGTACCCACTTTCAGGTACTTAAAGCTCCACTGACATCATCTTTTGACTTTTCAAAAAATGGCACAACATATATAAATATTAAGATTGACCCCTGACCGTTTTTGCTAAAATAATGTTAAATGAATGAAAATTCACCCCCAAAACAGTTTAAAATTAGCGCCATTTTTTTAACACGATAAATAGGGATTTCGCCGTCGCAGGATGATGACGTCATGTAAAGGAATTTCTCTCCTGCGCAGCTTGAAAACAATGGAGGAGCTACAAACTCGATCCGTCCAATTTAGCCATTTAAAAGTTAATATTTTAGCGGATTGTCTGCAGAGAAGCCAAAGTTATTTCCAGTAAACAGCAGGTTATAATTTTTTTCAGCTCCTGCTGGTTTTTGGAGACTTTTCACTTCATGAGGTGAGCTGCTGTGTGGAGTTACATGCATGTGGACGAGGCAGAAGTAATTCTACAACATGTACATCGTCTCCAGCCTCCACAGCACTGAAATGGTAATATATTAGTTAATGTTCCTAATAATTATTCAACATTAATTAATAGTTTAAAAAATTAGTCCCTTTTAAAATATCTGTTAAATATATTATTCTTTTATTTTATTTTGTTTGTGTTTTCAGGTTTCCAGGTCTCCAGTCCATCACCTGAGGCTCTTCCTGTTGAACCACAACCCAGACTTTCACATCACAGCAGGTAAGATTGCATCAACGAAAAGAATACTACTCAACAATATTCTTTGATGTAAATCTGTTGATTTTCTGTGGTTCTGATGAGGGAAGTGACAAAGTGGATGCAGCATTCAGCCCATAATGGACCCAGATGTCCCCTGCGTCCAGACCTACAACACCTGGACATCATGAGCGTGGAGGAGCGAGGATTCACAGAAATGTCTTCACCTGAAGAGTGGACCGAGGTGGAGAACAAACCTTGATATTGTTAAACAACAGATGGAGACGTCTTCAGGATCTGTAGAACATCAGGACTGCTGCAGAAAGCTACGTTTGTGCATCAAGACATTAAAATATGCAGAAATACTACAACTGGCCAGAGCATTGAGATGAAAATGAATCAATGAATTTAATATTTTTTTCTGAGTGTTCAAATGAACATGTTGTTTGAAAAAAGAAAAAAGGATAACAATGAACCAAGTGTTTCTGTAGTTATGTGTAAATAAAGTTACGGTAGTACACTATATTATCTGTTAGTGTTGAGTTATTCTTTGTGAGAATATTTGTGTTATTCTTTGTGAGAATATTTGTGTATCTGTTTTAATTTCATTCGTGCATCTACAACTCACAGCTCATACTTTAGTAAAAACAAAATTGGTGAATGTTGAAAGAAACATTTTATTAAAATAAAACCATCCCATATTATCAAATAAATGAAAACCTCTGGGGAAACATTAATATGAACAGATTATCAAAATAAATTGAGTTTAACACATATTAGCAAGTGTTGTTTGACTTCATCAGCTCTGTAAAAATGACTCCAACACCTCCTCGTCCACCCTCCTGTCCAGGTGTTGTAGGTCTGGACGCAGGGGACATCGGTCTAGTTTCTCCTCATCCTGCTGCTTGTACTTCTTCAGACTCCACCACCTCCTCGCTCCTCCACGCTCATGATGTCCAGGTGTTGTAGGTCTGGACGCAGGGGACATCTGGGTCCATTATGGGCTGAATGCTGCATCCACTTTGTCACTTCCCTCATCAGAACCACAGAAAATCAACAGATTTACATCAAAGAATATTGTTGAGTAGTATTCTTTTCGTTGATGCAATCTTACCTGCTGTGATGTGAAAGTCTGGGTTGTGGTTCAACAGGAAGAGCCTCAGGTGATGGACTGGAGACCTGGAAACCTGAAAACACAAACAAAATAAAATAAAAGAATAATATATTTAACAGATATTTTAAAAGGGACTAATTTTTTAAACTATTAATTAATGTTGAATAATTATTAGGAACATTAACTAATATATTACCATTTCAGTGCTGTGGAGGCTGGAGACGATGTACATGTTGTAGAATTACTTCTGCCTCGTCCACATGCATGTAACTCCACACAGCAGCTCACCTCATGAAGTGAAAAGTCTCCAAAAACCAGCAGGAGCTGAAAAAAATTATAACCTGCTGTTTACTGGAAATAACTTTGGCTTCTCTGCAGACAATCCGCTAAAATATTAACTTTTAAATGGCTAAATTGGACGGATCGAGTTTGTAGCTCCTCCATTGTTTTCAAGCTGCGCAGGAGAGAAATTCCTTTACATGACGTCATCATCCTGCGACGGCGAAATCCCTATTTATCGTGTTAAAAAAATGGCGCTAATTTTAAACTGTTTTGGGGGTGAATTTTCATTCATTTAACATTATTTTAGCAAAAACGGTCAGGGGTCAATCTTAATATTTATATATGTTGTGCCATTTTTTGAAAAGTCAAAAGATGATGTCAGTGGAGCTTTAAGCGACTGACGCCCCTCCGTCTCTTTTTGCCCTTCACCTTGCAAAACCTGAACTACCTCTCTTCGCGGGACTTCTCTGCTGCTCCATCGTTCAACCTGAGGTGAGCTCACTCCCTGCACAGAGCGCACAGAGAATTTTTCCCTGCGTACTGCTGGAC
>JBBPBX010039583.1:4911-29814 GCA_038048925.1 Garcialebias charrua
TAAGGGAACAGAGATATTTGTAAAACCAAAATACAGAACCAGTTTAAAGGGACGGTCTACCTCAATCCAGGGAATTGGATTATGGAATGGTTTGGAGAATTAAGTTAAAAATGCCAAGTCAATGTTTACATTTAAGAAAATGGTCAAAACTGAATTGCTAAAAAATATATATGAAGTAGCTTAATGTGTATTGTATTAGAGTTAGAAAATTAGAAAGAGTTATTCATGTTGTTCTAGTACTTGTAGATAATTATTGTTTGAACTGATTGTTTGAAAAAGGGGCAGATAAGATTTTATCTTCCTTCTGCTACCTTTCATTTTATATTTTGTATTCGTATCATACAAAGTAAATGGGATTGTTTTGTATTGTATTTTAAATTTTAAAAAATTGTAAAAAATATATTTTTTAAAAAGTATGCATCCATGTTTCCTGTCTTCTGAAATGCCTTTGACTCTTAGAAGAATCCAACCAACTCTTCGAGAACCCTCTGCCACTGTGCCGTGGAGAATCATTCTTAGTGACGGCTCCTCTGGCTGTCACGAGGACAATAACCCAGAGAGTACGGACTGAGACAGGAACATAACTCAGAACTCCAAATGTAATTAAAGAAGTTTATTTACAGTGATGTTAATACTATGTACAAGGCAATGATCAGGGAATCTGGAAATGGAGGGAAATGGGTTAATTCCAGGAGTTGTGTTTTAGTGGGAGACATTAATGTTGGTTCCTGGTTCCTTATGGTTGGGTTGGCTGGTTGTGGCTCGGAGAATAAGGCAGAGGGTTTCAACAGGGACTGTCCAAGTAGTAGATGCAGCAGTGAGAATACAATGTAGAAGGCAAGTGGTTGGATGGTGCAGAAGCCACTGAAGCAGGATCTTAACAGGCGAGTACCAGCAAAGGGGGTTCAGATCATCAAGCAAGCGGCTCAAGAGATAGGCTCAGGCAGAAAGTTGCTGAAAACATGAAAGAAAAACACAAGTGTAAGTACTCTTTGGTAATTTGTATGTTAAAGTGCTGGAGGCACTAGTATCAGTTGGCAGGTAGTGCCCCAGCTGGGAATGGTGCTCTTCTGAAGACCTGTATACTCCTGAAGCCAATCAGTAGAACGACCTCCAGCTGTTTCTGTTCATAGTTGCCACCCTGAAATTCAGGAACCTGGAGGAAAACACTGGAAACCCTACACCGGCATGTTCATCCAATGTGATCAATTCCTGATGAGGATTATCTCATTAACTGAAAAAGTAACATAACACATTAATATTTGTGTCATAGACAACATAACAAATAAACTGACACATCTAGATAGAACCCTAAAACTACATCAGCTCAACAGAATCTACAGATTCAGTCACTTTGCACACTTCCATGAATCCATACGAATCAGATTATCTTCACATCTCTAATCTACCAAAACCAGTTGTCACAAATGTAACAGACCATGAACATCAAAGTGCATCAAAATACACCAAACTAGGTTTGGTTGAGAATTAAAAAAAAAAATCTTAAATGAGGAATAGAACAATTTTTTAATGTTAAAAAATAATCACAAAAGTTTAGAATGCATCGAACGTGCGCGCGCTTGGATCTCTTTTCTACGCTCGCGCTCATCCCCATTGCGCGCGCAGGGCTGATTTGCGCTCGCACGAGAGTAATTTGCTCCCTCTAGGCATGTATTTGCTCTCGCGAGATCTGTATTTGTTCACGCCCCTTCTGTATTTGTCCACGCCCATTTTGCCATCGTCCTGTCTCCATACAGCTGTCCCCTCTGCAGCTGCGCGCGGAGGGGACAACTTGCTGACACGCCTACTGAAATGATTGACAGCTCGTCAGAACACTCGAGAACTCATGAAAGCAGCCCGCTGCGGTGTTCTGCTGCAGTGTTTCTACTTTATATGTTATAAAAAGTTCTAAGAAATAAAAATAATAACAGGGAGCCCTTTTGCTGCAGCTCACCACCCACCAGGAAATATATAAAACCTCCCGCAGCCAGGTATGACCTGAATTCATTCATTTCAGTCATTGAGTGAACGGAGGAAGAAGCGATTACTTGACTTTTGGCAAAAAAACAAAAGAAAAGGCCCGATCAGCGATAAAGAAGAGGAATTTAATTCATTTGTGTAACATACAAAACAGTCCGGCGCCGGGGAAGTTTATGGTCGGACACCGCTCAAGCGTACGCGGTCGTAAAAAAAGAGCTTTGCGCGTTTGTGCCCGAGGGGCTACGCGAGGGCTACGCTTTTGCCACAGCGTACGTACGTTGTACAGAGGCGTATAGGGAGGACGCTGAGGTCTATTGGAGGCTTTAACCTCTGTGCCACCACTCCCACTCCCAAAGAGTTTCTCTATTTGAATTCCTCAGATGCCAGATGTTCAAGTTCTGTAAATAGTTGTGAGTATTTCGTCTCTACTGCACTGGACCGACGTTGTTGCAAACTAAGTTTGTACATACTGTACATTAAAAAAATGAAAAATAAAAATCTGACTAATAAGTTAGACTACATGTAATTGCTTAAAAAAACAAGCCTCTTTATATTTTTTTAGTGAATGTTAGCCACCATCGCAAGCTCAAATGAACATTGTATAAGCAGATTGTAAACTGCTACACTTTTGCACATGACCGTTTGTTCACGGTAGGTTAACACAGCCCCCCACACACACAGACACACAGACACACACACGATATTTAATGCTTATCTTAGATGTTTTGGCATGCAGTTTGGCGTTCGTTTAGCGTATATCTTATGCCAGTGTATATCTTAGATATACTGTTTGTTTTTACACTTTATATTTTTGCTATTGTTTGGCTTAACTGGTACTTTGTGTACAGAATTTTGTTCCACCTCATGTACCACATGTGATGAGAATGACAATAAAAATGACTTGAACTTGAACTTAGTGGAACTTTAAAACAAAAAAACACAAAAAGACATGAAGAAGGAAACACACCGACCAACTATTATGAGTAAAAAAAAATCTATATGAGTAAAGGAGAACCAGAAGAAAATAAAAACTTTGATAAAGAAAGTACAATTAGAAATGGAGCAAGAGAAGTGAGCTACAGCAAAACCTTCTAGCATGAAAGACCCCAACCACTATATCTCCTCCCCAAGATAAGACTCCAGAAGCTTATCGGCCAATAAGCAATTTCAATTAAAAGTGTTTTTGCGAGACAAGTGCTTAAATACCTCAGAGGAAACCTGTCGCCACGGGAGAGGTGGCAGGCTGCATCTGCAACACCCTGAAGAAGAGCAGGGAGGAAGACAAGCAGAGTGCTTCGTGAATGGCTAGACTTGGCCTCAGTAGCGGCACGTGATGAGCGTTATTGCATTAGTTTCTCGCCAATCACATAATGAACTCTCTGTCAGACAAGACAAAAGTCCGGCCACACCCCTGCAGCATGGCAAAAAGCTAGAAGAACGTGATCGGTCGAATTAACAATGAGGAAGCCCCTGAAGGGAGGCAGAGAAAAGACATCTCCCTTGAATAATGTGCTGCACTTCTGTGTGGCTGGGAGTGAAAGTGTTGGAGAAAAGGAGTCCTACTCCTGCACTCCTGGAGGTGCCATGACTAAAAATGGCTTCCCCTTTCCACTCTTTGTGCCACTCTGTCTCAATGGACGCATCACTATGAGTTTCTTGTAAAAACAAAACGTCAATTTTTTTATAGTTCATGGTTTGATAAACCAGCGCACGCTTCACAGCCTCTCTGGCACCGTTGAGGTTTAAGGATGCCATTTTGAAAGAATCCATGATGATAAAGAGGTTAGAAAACGTGTAAAAAATGACTATAAAAAATGGGAAAGTGCAAGTGTTCATAGTTTATTCAGAGCTGTTTTCTAACTTTAGTCATTATTTTCTTTAATCTAAAAATTTCTCGGTCTGTAAAACCTGACACTTCTTTGTGTTTTATATGATGCTTTGCTGAGGAGTAAAACATATCTAGGTTTGGAAAATAACTTTCCACATTAACTCCTTTCTGCTTTTTTGTTTGGTTAAGGAAAGTCAGAAATAACTCTGCAGGGTAACGGGGTTCACTGTTTTCCTGTAATGTAGAGACTTCACTCAAATCAGAGCAGCAGCTCTCACTGTCACTGTCTACTTTCTCTGTCATCTCTTCAGACACTTTGTCTGTTTGTTTGCTATCTTTTGTAGCATTTTCAACAATGTTCTCTTTGCTATTTTTCTTTATCTCCAGCTCCATCTCCTCTACACCCGCTCCTGCTTCACTCTCTCTAGCCTCTAACCTCTCACTTTTCTTTACTGCACCGTTTTTCTCTCCATCCACCTCCACCTCTATTTTTTCTTCCTGATTACCACACACTAACTCTTCATCACCCATGTCACCCTCTTGCACTTTTCGTTCTCTGTCGTTCTCCCCCACCTCCCCCTGAGCCTCCCCCTCTCCATCCACAACACCACCATTCTCCTCACCACCACCACCACCACCACACACCTCCGTGCTGTCATTTTTATCCCCACATGCACTTGGTGCTTCCCTCTCCACAGCTGGTGCTTCAACACTATGATCCCTGTCGGCTGGGGTCGCGGGCCCCTCCGCATCAGCAGCGGGAGGGGGACCAGCGGCAGACTCCTCCGCATCAGCAACGGGAGGAGGACCGGTCGCAGCCCTGGCTCCCCCCGCAGCCAACGCGGGAGGGGGACCAGCGGCAGACTCCCCCGCATCAGCAGCGGGAGGGACCGGCCCGTCTCTGTTTGGACACATCTTAATGACGTGTCCCGTTTGGTGACATCCAAAGTACTTCATGTTTGTTGAAGTGGCGTACAGAAGATAATCAAAATCATCAATTTTAACACGAAAGCACATGTTAAACTCCTCCCCCCGGTTATTCAGAATCATATAGAGTTGTCTCCTGTGAGAGACGACGTGTTTGAGGAGGGGTGATTTACACCCCGTCAGGACCTTTCTGATCGGGGACACCACCTTCCCGTATCTGGACAGTTCTCTGATTAAAAACTCATCACTAACAAACGGGGGGACGTTGGATAAAGTTATTTTCGTGGTTGGCAGTTTCAGTGGTGACACGTGTAGAAATAAGTCTCCCACTGAAATGCTAGCCTCGACCAGCTGTTGAACTTTTTGGACAGTCCACAAAAATCACTACAGCCCCATTCATGCGGGCTGCGGACTTAATGGATCCATGTCCAACCACCTCTCCCACCGCCAAACAAACTTCCTCCACGTTGCACGCAGAAACAGCACTCACCTTGATGCCATTCTTCCGCGTCAGCATGGAGAAGTTCCCCGTGCTCTCCATGGCGTCTAGACGCCGGCCAGCCAGGTGCACCTGGCGGCCCCACCCAAACCAAAAATAAAACCTTAAATCGTGACAATACTAACTCAAAATCACAACCTAAATAAGTTACATGAACACCCAGTGAAAAAATATAATAGTAAGAAAAAGGTAAAGATATAAAAGGTAAAGATATAAAAATATCCAATTTTCTCATGCTCTCCCTTCAGCTCCTCTCCACACGCCACGGGGGAAAAGAGAGAAAAAGCTCCGTTGATGTTGATTGTTCAAGCACCCCTAAATATAAGACAAACGTTGTTCTATCGTCAGATGCCTTCTTGTGGTGAATTTATTTTCACTTTTTTTCTAGGCCGAGGAATACCTAAGAAGAAGAAGAAGAAGAAGAATATTTTTGATTTTTCACAAAACTTTATTTACACAATAATAAAATTAACACAACAGTGTTAAAAATGTGATCAGGACATCAGCAAGCTTAAAATAAAATAAAATATTTACATGAGGAGCTTGTTGTATTGTATTTCTCCCTGATCAGAAATGGTGCATAAAACCTTCTTAAATCCCCACAGTTTCACAAAACTCTCCAAGTGTCCAGTGTCTCTGTGGAAGCAAAACTCCAGCGCCAGTCTGGCCTTGATGTTGCACTTCCACAGAGCCACGGCATCAAGTTGAGGTCCAGCCTGCAGTCTGTCCCTGCGAGACAAATAAACAGCCATTTTTGCTTCGGCTACCAGAAAGTTTAAAGTTTGGGATTTAAACTTTGTGGCTTTGCTGTAACGTACTCCATTAATGAAAACCGATTTGGTGAAAACGGTGTCAAAGAGGCTAAAGATCGTTGTCATTAGATTAAACAGATCAATCAGTCTAGCACAATCTGTAAAAACATGAAAAACACTCTCAGACAGACTGCAAAAAGGACACTCGTTTAAAACCTCAGGATTGATGACAGACAAAAATGAGTTTGTTACAATGGCACCGTGAAGGATCCTCCATTGAAGATCGCCAGTCCGTTTCTTTATTGGAGGTTTGTAAAGAGTCCTCCACTGGGGCCTCTGATCTTGTTAAAGATGGCCGCGCTCAGACCAGCCGCAGCTTCATGGGCTCCCAGAACATCCCCAGTTTTTAGTAATTTTAATAGTGTTTTTGTACCTGACTCTGCGCGTTTTTTGCGGGTGAATTATAGCCGAACTGAGCTGTTGAGAATTGGAGCGGATTTACCACAAGGCACAGCTGAAATCAGCAACGAACTCAAATCAGAGCTCGGAAGATTGGATCTGCTTAGATCATCTTTCTGGAAGCAGATGCGCTCCGGAGGAAAGAAAAGAAAGCGATGCTCTCGAGGGAAAAAGCGTGGCTGTCGAGCAGGAATTATGACGAGACTGCGGGCAGACGCTAAAACCGGGAGACCCCCGATGCCGGCTCTTTTCCTGTCCAACGTGCGCTCGCTCGACAACAAGATGGATTTGCTTCGTCTGAGAGTAACAACGTCGGAGGAGATGAGGAGATGCTCGGTGATTTGCCTCACGGAAACATGGATCAATGAAGACACTCCTGACTCTGTTTATGAGTTGGATAATAAGCTATTTTTCAGAACGGACCGGTGCATCGAGACTACGGGGAAAACGCGAGGCGGAGGCGTCTGCATTTACGTTAACAAAGACTGGTGCACGAACTGTGCCGTTATCAGCAGGATCTGCTCAGCTGCTGTGGAGCTTTTAACAATAAGATGTCGGCCACATTACCTCCCCCGCGACTATTCAGCAATAATAATAAGCAATGTTTACATAGCACCCGATGCTAATGCCAACGACGCCCAGGGAGAAATTCATGACTTACTCACCTCGCTGCAGTGTAAATATCCTGAGGGGTTTTTCATTGTTTCCGGGGACTTCAATCACGTAGATTTACGTGTCATCCTTCCAACCTTCAATCAGCACGTTTTCACAGCAACACGAGGAAATAAGACACTAGACCAGGTCTTCACGAATGTGAAGGGGGCGTACACGGCGAAGCCACGCCCACCGCTCGGGGCTTCCGACCATCGCTCCCTGCTATTGGTCCCTAGACAGCTACCCCCACTCAGACGTTCGAAGCCGGAACAAAGAGTGATCACATCGTGGCGCCAAGATAGTTCCCCCATGCTAAGAGACTGCTTTGAAAACACAAACTGGTCTGTCTTCAAAGAGGCAGCTACGAATGGAAGTTCAGTTGACCTGGAACTTTATGCTTCCTCAGTCCTGGGTTACATCAGTACATGTGCTGAAAATGTATCCATAAGAAAGTGTGTTAAATTTTACCCCAATCAAAAACCCTGGCTAAATAAGGATGTCCGCACCCTGCTGGCAGCCAGGGACACTGCATTCAAGTCTAAAGATACTGAGGAGTTGAGAAAGTGCAGGAGAGAACTGGATGATGGCATAAAGAAGGCCAAAGCCGCGTATGCACAGAGGATCGAGGGACAGTTCACCTCACATGATCCACGGAGCATGTGGCAGGGCATCAAATGCTTAACAGATTACAAGGGCAAAAGCAAACAATGCCCCAGGGACCCATCTCTGCCTGATGCCCTCAATAAGTTTTATGCACGTTTTGAAGATCCAAACAGACCAGCTAGCACCAGACTCACCTCATCACCAGACGAGGAGCACCTCAAAGTGACCGCAGCAGAAGTGAGAGGTAGTCTCAGAAGGATCAACCCTCATAAAGCTACGGGTCCAGACAACATCCCAGGGAAAGTTCTGAAGGAATGTGCGGACCAGCTCTGTGAGGTGCTGGCTGACGTCTTCACCACCTCACTTTCACTGGAGTCAGTTCCCACCTGCCTGAAGACTGCCACCATCATCCCAGTCCCAAAAAGCTCCACAGTGACTGGTCTGAATGACTATAGACCGGTGGCTCTCACCCCGATAGTCGCTAAATGTTTTGAGAAACTGGTCATGTCCCACATCAAGACAACCGTCAACATCAGCGAGGACCCTCATCAATATGCATACCGCGAGAACCGATCAACAGAGGACGCCATCTCCTCTGTGGTCCACACTGCTCTCACCCACCTGGATCAGAAGGACTCATACGTGCGTCTGCTCTTTGTGGACTTCACATCTGCCTTCAACACCATGATCCCCCAAACTCTGATAGACAAACTATCCACACTTGGACTAAGCCCCTCCATCTGTAACTGGGTACTAGACTTCTTAACAAACAGACCACAGTCCGTGAAGATCCACAACTTCTCCTCCTCCACCATCACCCTCAGCACTGGCTCTCCTCAAGGATGTGTGCTGAGCCCTCTTCTGTTCACTCTGCTCACATATGATTGTACAGCCACACATCCAGGCTGTCATATTGTTAAGTTTGCAGATGATACAGCTGTGGTGGGATGCATCACAGATAATGATGAATCCAGCTACAGACAGGAGGTGGAACATCTGGAGAGCTGGTGCAAAGAGAACAACCTTCACATGAATGTGAAGAAGACGAAGGAGATGATTGTGGACTTCAGAAGGAACAAACACACCCACACCCCACTGTATATAGGTGGATCTGCGGTGGAGGTGGTCTCCAGCTACAAGTACCTGGGTGTACACTTGAATGATAACCTCAGCTGGAGCAATAACACCACCAGCCTGATCAAGAAAGGTCATCAGAGACTCTACTTCCTCAGACGGCTGAGACGAGCTGGTCTGAGAAGCTCAGTCCTCACCTCGTTCTACAGGTGTGCAGTGGAGAGCGTCCTGTGCTCCAGCATCAACGTGTGGCATGGAGGCTGCACAGTTGCAGAGAGGAAAGCTCTACAGAGAGTGGTGAAGGCTGCACAGAAGTCTGTTGGAGTCAGTCTCCCCACCATCACAGACATTTACACCTCCAGATGCAGAAAAAGAGCCACCTGCATCATGAAAGACCTCACTCACCCAGCACACTCACTCTTTGCACCACTCCCCTCGGGACGGAGGTTGAGGAGCATCAAATGTAGAACCACTAGACTGAGGAACAGCTTCTACCCTGAGGCTGTCAGACTCATGAATAAATAAATAATAAGAATAAACACTGCAAAATGTCACATCATGTTGATACTGATCTGTTTCTTGTTGCTGCGTTCATCTGTGACTATCTGCGTTCATCTGTGACCATCTGCTCATGTTCGTGCTGCTGTTTATAATGATGTTTTTCTACTACATTAGGGCTTAGTGTATTACTAGCTGATGTCTCTCTTAGTTAATCCTAGATGTTATTATTGTTCTTCTCTTGCATTTGTTGTTGGATGTAACTGGGACCCTGTGTACATAATCTCGTTTTCAACACATGTACTACATGCGGTGCAAATGACAATAAATTCTCTCTGACTCTCTGACTCTGACTCTGATTTCCGAGTTTGTTGTCCCACACGCTGACAGCTCTGTTTTGCAGAGTTCTCTTGTTCAGGATCTTAACATAAGTCTTGTAAAGTACTTTTTGACCAGTTCTGCACAAGTTCATCTTTGGGTCTATATTGTTTAGCAGAGGACCACTGTCTTTTGCAAAGTTAGGATCCAGGTTAATGTCTGGGAAAGGGTCCATTGGGTCAGGTGGGCGATTCCCTGTGAACCACTGTTGTAGCAGACATTTCTCTCCAGCTGTCATCTTCTCCTTCACCAAGTTCAGGAAGCGTTGCACCAGTCTGACTGACCGGAAACCAAGCAACGAAGCCACCTCTCCGGCGTTGGAGAAACCTGGTCCGGCCGTCTCCACCAAGCGCCTCAGGGTCACCATCCTAGAATCGCACAGTGCCTTTGACAGTCCTGGCACTGTGCTATCACAAACGTCCATTCTCGCTTCACATACTAGTGGTTCCTTTAAGAGCCAATGCAGAGAATTATACACTTTTAATCTGTTTGGTTTAAAAAAGGAAAACACTTTGAAAACACTCTGATAAAACAGGGAAACATTTTTTATCTTTAAAAGGCTAACATTAGTTAGAAATAGGGATGCACCGATCCACATTTCTCACTTCCGATCCGATACCGATACTTATGAACTCAGTATCGACCGATACTTTCCCGATCCGATACTGTTCAGGTATTTGACTCTGTATAATGAAACTTTTGCACCCAAACTATTCATTTTAACATTGTGTGAGATAAACCCAATGAAGACACTCTTAAGCCTTACAATAGGGAACCCCCCATTATTGTAAGGCTTAAGTGTCTTCATTGGGTTTATCTCACACAATGTTAAAAAGGGCAGTCACAGATTGTGATTGAACACAAGTGCTCTTTGAAGCTGGATCGGAAAAGTATCGGCAGGTTTGATCCGATACCCGATACTTAAATAATGCTGGTATCAAATACCGATACCGATACTGGATCGGATCGGCCCCATCCCTAGTTAGAAACAGAGCAGCATCGAACTTCCGGCTGAATGGCGGTGGGATAAGTTGTGTTTAGGTGCGCTCCTGCGGAACTGGCCTGTTTTCCAACTAATGCCTGGCACTTTCTTCCGATTTTGACCGCAAACAATAGACAACTTACACATTCTACGCATATCTCCTGTTCGATCGCCAAAATGAAATCAAAGCCTGCTAAAGGAGCTAAAGGAGTAAGTTCGATCGAAGCTCACCTGCGGCCTAATCCTCGTGGCGGAACCTCGAGCTGTCCTGGGTCACCTCCTCCGTCTGATGCAGCAGCTACCGCTGCAGTTTGTGACGTCGGCAGCCTCAAACAGGAGCTGCTGGTGGCTCTCCGAGAGGACTTTACTGCTATAATTAAAGCAGAATTTCATGCCGCTCTGGGTGAAAGTCGATCAACGCCGAGCTGTCCGCCTTCAAAAAGGAGCTATCATCGGGGCTAGCTGCAGTGCAGGAGAACTTCACGGGGCTAAAGCTAACGGTAGCAGAGGTGGAGAAGTCAGTCTCTACCTGCACAGATGACATCGTTAGCCTCCAGAAAAAAGTCGAGAGCCTCACGAAGACGGTGGCACAGCTGGAGGATAAATGTGACGATTTTGAATCCCGGTCCCGACGTCAGAACATCCGGATTATCGGTGTCCCGGAGGATGACCCTTCATCGGCTACAACGGCTGCGGTCTCCCGGATGCTAAAGGAGGCCTTCGGCTTCGAGGAGGACCCGCTGCTGGATCACGCTCACCGCATCCCAGTACCCAAACCGAAGGCAGGCGAGCGGCCCCGTCCAATTGTGGCTAAGCTACACTACCACACGGACTGTGTGAAAATCCTGGCGAAGGCGAAGGAGCAGCAGCAGATCAAAGTGAACGGTACAAATATCTTTGTGTTCCCCGACTACACTGCCAGAACGGCTCGCGCGCGGGCCGCCTTCACTGAGTGTCGCCGCAAACTTCGCAACGTCCAGGGGGTTCGGTTCGGCCTGCTCCACCCGGCCCGGCTGAAGATCACGCATGAGGGAACCACACGAGTGTTCACGTCCCCTGAAGAGGCGAGTGTGTACATCGAGTCGATTGCAAAATGAGAAATATAATTAGTGTACTTTGTTTTACACTCAGGGAATGTCAGTATTATTAGTCATTATTATTATTCATGTTTAAAAATATAATCAGAGTGCTCTGTTTACACTCACGGATTTAATGGGTAGAAATAATAATCAGTGTGCCTTTTCTTTCATACTCAGGGAACGTTATTATTATTAATTATTATTATTATTATTATTATTATTATTATTCATGTTTAAAAATATAATCAGAGTGCTCTGCTTACACTCACGGATTTAATGGGTAGAAATAATAATCAGTGTGTTTTTTTTTTTTTTTTTCTCATACTCAGGGAACGTCAGTATTATTAGTTATTATTATTATTATTATTCATGTTTTAAAAATATAATCAGAGTGCTCTGTTCACACTCACGGATTTAATGGGTAGAAATAATAATCAGTGTGCTTTTACTTTCATACCCAGAGAACGTTAGTATGATTAGTTATTAGTTAGTCATTCGTGTTTAAAAACATAATTAGAGTGCTTTGTTTACATTCACGGATTTAATGTTTAGAAATATAATTAGCCAGCTTTTTTTTCTTTCTTCTTCTATTATTATTTTTTTTTCATAGTCAGGGAACGTTAGTATTATTAGTTATTATTACTATTCATGCTTAGAAATATAATTAGGGTGTTTTGTTTGCATCCACGGATTTAATGTTTATAATTATAATTACTGTGTATTGTTTGCATTCACGGTTTTAATGTTTAGAATTATAATCAGTGTGTTTTATTTACATTTAGGGATTTAATGTTTTGGATTATATGGTGGGCTTTGGTTCGCATTTGGGGAATGTTATTACTATTAGTTATTATTATTAACAATCACTGCTTTTTTAGTTGTTTTTTGTTGTTGTTTGTTTTTTAAAGAGTTCTTGCTCTTCCAGATTAGTGCCTATTACATATTTTAAATTTTCTTTTCATTTAGCTAGTTCTGTGGGAGTCACCTGGTACAGGTTGTGATGTGGTGCCATTTGACCGTAAGGACAAGTTTTCTAGTGACTCCTGTTGGAGTCTGCACAGTCCCTTCATCTGGGGAAGGGCCAAGTGCAAGTGGGGGGGTTTTTTTTTTTTTCTCTCCTGGGGTGGGGGCGGGGATTGGGAAGGATGGCAATATTTTACAACCCTTATTATGAACAACAGGTCACATGGCTGTTGATTTGAAAGCTTCCTCGACATCATCTGCTGTCAGATTCCTAAGCTGGAATGTTAAAGGTCTTAACAATCCGGTGAAACGGTCTAAAATATATTCTCATATGAAACGCCTGAATCCAGACGTAATATTCCTACAGGAAACACATTTGCAAAATTCAAATCAGGTCAGGCTTAAATATCCATGGATTGGGGAGATTTACCACTCGAGCTTCAACTCAAAAGCCAGAGGAGTTGCCATACTATTTAATAAGAATATTCATTTTACAGCATCAAAAATAATGAAGGATACAAATGGCAGATTTCTTATAATCGCGGGCTCTCTGTTCCATACTCCCGTTTTATTAGTGAACATTTATGCACCAAACTTTGATAACCCAGACTTTATAAACAATTTAGTAAGCACACTTCCATATCTTGACACTCATCTGTTAATTTTAGCTGGGGACCTGAATTGTGTTATGAACACATCATTAGATCGCTCTTCGTCTCGGCCCTGCACACAGTCTAATATGTCTAAATCTATTTTGGATTTTATGTCCCAAAATGGATATGTAGATCCATGGAGGGCACAGAATCCACTAACAAGGACCTATTCTTTTTACTCGCAGGTGCACCAATCCTATTCCCGTATAGATTATTTTTTTGTTGACAGCTCTTTAATGCAGAGAGTCACTTCTTCTGAATACTATCCGATTGTTATCTCAGACCATTCTCCTCTAAGCATTGATATAAACTTTATAAATAAACCCCGTTCTAGTCCTCGTTGGAGATTTAATAGTCTCCTGTTATCAGATGAGCCATTTAATAAATTCATCTTATCAGCAATTGACGATTTCCTAATGTTCAATAAGAGCGATACAATTTCTCCCTCACTATTATGGGAAACATTAAAAGCCTATATTCGTGGTCAGATTATTTCTTTTTCAGCTAATGTCAATAAAAATCTACGCACTAAGATATCAGAAATATCAACAAAAATTCAGAATATTGACAGGCAAAATGCCGTTAATCCGTCACACGATTTGCTGAAACAGCGACAGGATCTTCAAATGGAACTTGATCTTTTAACAACATCTGATGCGGAGCGTCTCTTAATCCGATCTCGAGCCACTTATTATGAGCATGGGGAAAAACCAAGTAGACTTTTGGCACATCAACTGAAACGAAAGGCTAGCTCTCACACAATATCGCAAATCAAGGATCGATCGGGCAACCTTGTCTCAGACCCTGTCTCCATTAGTGACACCTTTAAAAAATTCTACTGCGATCTGTATAAATCTGAACTACAAGCAGACTCAAACGAGCTACTCGCCTTTCTTCAGAATATTGACATTCCTAGGATAGACAAATTGATTTCTGACCAACTTGAGGCTCCCATTAAATTAGAAGAAATATTAGAGTCAATTAAGAATATGCAAAGTGGTAAAACACCTGGCTCGGATGGTTTCTCTGCCGAATTTTTCAAAAAATTTAAAGATAAGATAGCCCCTCTTCTTCTCGAGGTTTATAATGAGTCATTCGGGCGTGGCCTGCTACCTCCCACCTTGACTCAAGCTTCAATCTCTCTCCTGTTAAAGAAGGATAAAGATCCTACTGCTTGCGAGTCTTATAGACCCCTTTCACTCTTGAATGTGGATTTTAAGATTTTGTCCAAAATACTCGCAACTCGGCTTGAGACAGTTCTCCCTCTGATTATCTCACAAGAACAAAATGGATTCATCAAAGGTCGCCAGTTGTTTTTTAATACCCGTACAATATTGAACACAATTTTTTCAACTCATTCCCCCAAGTCTCCTGAAGTAATCATTTCTCTTGACGCCGAGAAAGCTTTTGATCGAGTAGAATGGGAGTATCTCTTTGCCGCTCTTAATAGGTTTGGTTTTGGAGAGAGGTTTGTGTCCTGGATCAAACTACTTTATACATCTCCTCAAGCATGTATTCTTACTAATTCCATCCAATCGGATTATTTTTCGGTGGGGCGTGGTACTAGACAGGGTTGCCCTCTTTCCCCCCTCTTGTTTGCGTTAGCCATTGAGCCTCTTTCTGTTGCCCTAAGATCCCTTTCTTCTTTTCACGGAATCATCCGCTCTGGCGTCGAGCTTAAACTGTCCTTATATGCAGATGACCTTCTCCTGTATGTTTCTGACCCATTATGTAGCCTTCCCCCAATTTTAAATACTCTGGAAAAATTTGGATCGTATTCCGGCTATAAAATTAATTCACTTAAAACCGAATGCTACCCAGTGAATTCATTAGCTTTAAAGCTTAAGCCTTCTGATATCCCTTTTAGGCTCAGTCCCTCGGGGTTTAGATATTTGGGAATTAATATTGCACGTACTCTGCCCTCGATGTTTTCTCAGAATTATACCCCACTAGTCTCCCAAATTGCATCAGACCTTCAGAGGTGGAACTCTCTCCCTCTTTCACTAATAGGCAGGATTAATATTATCAAAATGAATGTGCTACCTAGACTTCTGTTTTTATATCAAAACATCCCTCTGTTTTTGCCCAAACAGTTCTTCAGGTCCCTGGATCAGATGGTCTCTTCCTTTTTGTGGAATGGAAAGGCCCCCAGAATGAGACTTTCTTTATTACAACAGTTCACCACAAATGGTGGTCTTTCTCTACCCAATTTTACAATGTATTACTGGTCCTCGCATATTCATAAACTGAATTATTGGTTAAATTCACCGGATCTGATTTGGTGCAAACTTGAAGTTCAATCGATTTCTGCATCTTTTTCACCTGCCTCAATTATTTATTCATCATTACCAATTAAACTATCCTCTGTTACTACAAATCCTATAGTGCTTTCCACACTCAGGATCTGGTCACAATTTAGGTCCCATTTTAAATTTGTATTACCATCTAATAAAATGCCGTTATTAAAGAATCACATTTTCTCTCCAGCATCTACTAATGCTGCCTATAGAATTTGGCATGAGAGAGGTATTAGAACAATGAGAGACCTTTACGAAGATGGTTTGTTCCTTAGTTTTTCAGAATTGTCTTCTAAATTTAATCTACCCACTTCACATTTGTTTCTTTATTTCCAAATTAGACATTGCGTTTCATCACGGTTTCCAAATTTTCCAACTTTGCCTACTGACCCACCATGGGTCGAATTCCTAGCTTTGAAGCCTAATCTGAAATCTCCTCTTTCTATTATTTATGGAAAACTTATGGCAATTGAGGCCGACTCATCAGGTAAAACCAGAACTGCATGGGAACGGGAATTGGGTGTTGAACTGTCAGAGTCATGGTGGGATAAAGTTATTCTCAGCATACGCCAGAGTACACCATGTGCCAGACTACAATTAATACAGTTTAAAGTAATAAATAGAGTACATTTTTCAAAGTCCCGTCTATCAAAAATTTTCCCTTCAATTTCAGATCAATGTGATAGATGTCAGGCCTCACCTTGCAACTTAAGTCATATGTTCTTCTTTTGCCCAAAATTACAAGGGTTCTGGAAATACTTCTTCTCCATACTCTCAGGAGTTTTTAAGATCCAGATTCAGAATGATCCACTTATTGCCATTTTTGGAGTTCCAGGGACCACACTTAACCTATCCCGCCAGCAGAGGGAGGTCCTAGCCTTCTGTTCTCTCCTTGCCAGGCGCTGTATTTTGCTCGCGTGGAAATCTCCCACACCTCCATCCACATCGCAATGGCTTAACACCGTAAGATCATTCTTGAAAATAGAAAAAATTTCATTAACAGTGAAAGGTAGTTCTGAAAAATTTACTTATAAATGGGCACCCTTTGTGTCATATGTAAAATCTTTGCCTTCACAACATACAGACTGATACCCTGATTCATGCTCAATGCACAGACTGATGGGACTAACTCATCACACTACCATGTGACTTAACTCTGAAGAATAAATGAATGGGTAAAACACTCGTTTCCTTTTAGTTTTTTGATGCCGTCCTATCCCCCCTCCTCCCCCCCTTTTTTATTTTATTTATTTATTTATTTTTATTTTTTATTTTATTTTTTTTATTTATTTTTTTTTATTTTTTATTTTTTTTATTTTTTTTTTGTTCATTTCGTCTTGTTTTTGGTTAGGTTAGTGGGGTGTGATATGTTTGGTTGTGGGAGGGGGAAGGGAGGGGAGGGGAGGAAAAAAAAATTTTTTATTTGGAGAAGTCATGTAAGTTTCGTAAAATATATGTATTGTTAATTGTTGTATGTTCTCCTGATAAATAAAAAATTAAAAAATTTAAAAAAAAGCTAAGTCTGGTCCTCGGGACATTCAAAAAACAAAACAAAACTGTACTATGAAAGCGGTTTTACGTCGTAAACGATTACAGAGGATGGACCGAGCTGGACGGCGGTTTTACGACGTAAACGCAATAAAGAATACGGAGGAGGGACGGGAGGAAGCTTCACCAGCATACGAGTAGGAAATTAACTCTTTTTTCCCTTCATTATGTCTCCCAAATGTATGTGTTTTTTGATAATTATGTAGTGTACTGCGTTAGGATAGGCTAAGTGCTAGGTAAAATACAGTACTGTACGTATATGAAGTATTTACGTATGTTCCGACTTACGTCAAAATTCGGGCTACGACGCAGCTTAGGAACTGATCTCCGTCGTTAGTCAAGGACTACCTGTGTGTGTATATATATATATATATATATNAAAAGGCTAACATTAGTTAGAAACAGAGCAGCATCTAGCCCCAGCCCGTTCACATGTCTGAGGATGCAGCTGGCCACGTCTCTCCACACAGTGTCAGGAGATCCTGCCAGGTACTTCTGGAGGAACTGCATCCGAAACGTGGCTGTTCTGCTGGCCAGGTGGACAAGGCCCTGTCCCCCTTCTTCTCTTGGTAAGAACAGGACTGACTGTGGCACCCAATGTCGGCCGTCCCAAAAGAAATCGACCATCTCAGATTGTATTTTTACCAACAGGTCTGGAGGTGGGTCTAGAACAGAAAGTTTGTGCCACAGTTGTGATGCAACCAAGTTGTTTAACACCAGTACTCTGCCTCTGTAGGACATTTTTGAGTGTATCCATTTCCATTTTTCCAATTTATTCTTGACTTTTTGCACCACATTGTCCCAGTTTTTCTGTACTGAAGTCTTATTCCCTAAATGGACACCGAGATATTCAAGGCCATCTCTCTTCCACGGGAGGTTTTGAGGCAGAACTGGGAGCCCTTCAGGCCACTCGCCCACGGCGAGGGCTGTGCTCTTTCCCCAGTTTACCCTTGCAGCAGACATGGTTGAAAAACTCTCTGTGATTTCACTTAGTGTGTCAACATCTTGTTGATTTTTTACAAAGACAACAACGTCGTCAGCGTACGCTGATAAAACTATGCTACTGTTGAAACCAGGTAAAACAAAACCATGAACCCTCGAACGGATTTTCTGAAGGAGGGGTTCCAGGGAGAGTGCATAGAGCATTCCCGAGAGCGCACAGCCCTGCCGAACACCTCTACACACTCTAAAAGGAGCACACAGGCTACCGTTGAACTTCAGCACACCCTCAACGTTACTGTACAACACCTTGATCTTGGCTATGAAACCAGCGCTGAACCCAAACCTCTCCATGGTTTCCCAGAGGAAGCTGTGCTCAACGTGGTCAAAAGCCTTTTCTTGGTCAAGTGAGACCAACGCTGTGTTCAGACCTAATGAACTGGAGACTTCCAAAACATCTCGAATCAGGTGGATATTATCTACCATGGACCTGCTGGGGACGCAATAAGTCTGGTCTCGGTGGATGACCTGTTCCATTGCTTCTCTCATCCTGGTTGCCAGGGCCTTGGAGAGGATTTTGTAGTCGGTGCAGAGGAGAGACACGGGGCGCCAACTCTTTAACTCTTGCAGATTCCCTTTTTTAGGCAGAAGAGTGATGACCGCTCTTCGGCACGACAGCGGTAGTGAGCCAATGATCAGGCTTTCAGTGAAAACATCCAGCAGGTCCCCTGCCAGGATGTCCCAGTAGGCCTTGTAGAACTCCACCGTGAGCCCGTCAATGCCGGGAGCTTTCTGGCCTTGCATGCTTTGGAGGGCTGTGCTGAGCTCCTGAAGCCCTAGGGGGCGCTCCAGGTCAGTGTTGGTCTCCTCAGAGACCTGGGGTAGTCCACTGCAGAACTCCCTGAACAGCTCGCCGTTCCTCTCATATTCACTTTTGAATAACGAGGAGTAAAATTCCACAGCCCTCCTCCTGATCTGGTTTGGCTCGCTCAGCTGCTGCCCAGTTTCCGACAAGAGAGAGTGGATCAGTTTTCTTTGCCCGTGTTTCCTCTCCAGGTTGAAAAAGAAGCTGGAAGGAGCATCCATCTCTGTGATGTTCTGCATCCGGGACCTGACTAACACGCCTTGGACCTTAGCATCCAGTAGGTTTGTCAGAACTGATTTTTTAGATTTGAGGGCTTCAATGTGCTCTCGATTTCCTGTGGTTTCACAAAGGTGTTCTAGTTCCACTATATCAATCTCTAGATCTTTGATAGATCTGGTGAAGTTGCGAGTAACGTTGAGAGAGTGTTGTTGACACAGCTGTTTTATTTGAACTTTTCCGTGGTCCCACCACTGTTGCAGACATGTGAAATCACCCTTTCTCTGTCTAAACACATTCATAAAACAGCTCAGAGTCTCTTTGAAATTACGGTCATGAGTTAAAACTGAGTTAAAATGCCAGTAGGCGCTCTTTGGTAAAATGTTTCTGATAAAAACACTACTTAAAACCAGCGCGTGATCTGTAAAGGCAACTGGTGAAATCTGACAAGTTTTAACCACGTTAAAATGATGTTTAAAACAATAAAAGCGGTCGAGGCGAGCTAAAGAAATGCGATTCTCTTTACAGTGGGACCACGTGTACTGTCTGGAGCCTGCGTGCATCCTCCTCCATACATCCACCAGGCCATGAGACGAGACCAGCTGCCGTAGAGCACGCTGGGCTCCTGGATGCGGCTCTGCGTGATTTCGGTCTAAAGACTCATCTTCAGTACAATTGAAATCCCCACTTAAGAAAACAAAATCCTCAGACCCACAATCTCCCAACCTTTCCCCAATTTTTTCAAAAAAATGTCTTTTCTCTGCATTGGTATTGGGAGCGTAAATATTAATAAAGACAACATTAAAATGATCAAAACCAGCTTTGACTAAAAGACACCTTCCCTGAACAACGTGTTACACTTCTATGTGGCTGGGAGTGAACGCTTTTGATAAAAGGATTCCCACTCCTGCACTTTGGGAGGTGCCATGACTAAAAATGGCCTCCCCTTTCCACTCTCTACGCCACTCTGTTTCATTAGCTGTACTGTATCACTGTGTGTCTCTTGTAAAAATAGTACATCAATACTTTTATAGTTCATGGTTTGATAAACTAATCCGCGCTTCACTGTTTCTCTTGCCCCGTTGATGTTTAAGGATGCCATTTTAAAAGTATACATGGTGTGTGAGATGTTGAGAAGCGCGTAGAAAAAGACTATAAAAAATATTAAAGAGCAGGTGTTTATCATTTTGTTCAGAAAAGTTTTCTGACTTTGGTCATTGTCTTTTTCAGCCTAAAGATTTCTGCGTCTTCAAAGATTAATTGTTCTTTATTGTGTCTAATGTGGTGTCTGGCTGAGAAATAAAAATCTCTCAAATCAGAAAAATAATTTTCCACATTAACATTACTCAGCCTTTTGGTGTCTTGAAGGAAGGACTGTATAGATTTAGCAGTGTACTTAGGTTCACTGCTTTCATCGTGTGAAATTTCACTGAGATCGGAGCTGTTGTCTGCTCCTTTCAGCTGTGCAGACACGTCTCTGGTTCTCTTGCTTCTTTTTCTAATAGTTTTAACGTCTGTACTTTGTTTTATTTTTTTCTTGGCTGCAGCTCCCAGTTCTGTCATTTGTAACGGGGGTTGGGGTGGGCGTGGGGTCCCCTGGTTTATCTCCTCTGCAGCCGCTCTTGTCACTGTGTCTGTAAACGAGCCTGCATGTTTCTCTGCATTTTTCTCCTCTGCCTCCTCCCTTCTCCCCCTCTGATCAGCGTCTACCCCTCCCCTCCCCTTTTGATCAACTTCTCCTCCTCCCTTCCTCCCCTCATCTGCGTCCCCCTCTCTACTCTTCCCTTGAGCAGTACACAACTCTCCGCCCATGACACATTCTGTCGCTTTTCCTCTCTCATTCACCTCCTGAAAACCTCTCTCATTCACAGCAACAACACTGACAGTGTCCCCCTCTCTAGAACGCACCTCAAAGCTGTCTCCACTTTTCATACACACACTTGTGCTTATTTTATCATCCACAACTGACTCTTCAACAACATCATCTGATCGGTTCTCATTAACAGAGGTGTCCCCCGCAGCTTCGGACACCTCCCCCGCCTCCCCCGCTTCCCCCTGACCAGACACACCTCCCCCCTGTTCTGTATCTGCGGGATCCACAGCTGACTCTTCAGCGTCATCTGAACGGTTCTCATTAACAGAGGTGTCCCCCGCAGCTTTGGACACCTCCCCCGCCTCCCCCTGACCGGTCTCACCTCCCACCCGTTCTGTATCTGTGGGGTCCACAGCTGACTCTTCAACATCATCTGAACGGTTCTCATTAACAGAGGTGTCCCCCGCAGTTTCGGACACCTCCCCCGCCTCCCCCTGACTAAACACACCTCCCCCCTGTTCTGTACCTGCGGGCTGCTGCTCGGCACCCTGTGGGGCTGGCTCAGTGTTGGGGCACATTTTTCTGATGTGTCCCTCCTGCTTGCATCTAAAACACTTCATGGAAGAAGTTGCGTATAAGACGTAGTCAAAGTTGTTGACTTTAACGAGAAAGCGCAGATTCAACTCTCCCGGCTTGTTCAAAACCATGTTCACTTGTCTCCTGTGGGACACGACATGTTTGAGGAGTTGAGATTTACATCCTGACGACACTTTTTTCATCGAGGACACTATCTTCCCGTGTCTGGACAGCTGATTAATCAGGAACTCATCACTGATAAACGGTGGGATGTTTGACAAAGTAATCTTCGTAATTGGTTGCATTAGTGGTGTTACTTGAAACAACACATCATTTACTGAAATCCCAGATGTGACCAGCCGTTGAGCGTGCGCCACTGTATCAACAAACACAACCACCGCCTTGTTCATGCGGGCTGCAGACATAATGGACTCGTGCCCAATCTTATCTCCTATCGCTAAACAAACATCCTCCACGTTGCACTGAGAGCCAGCACCCACCTTAATGCCGTTTCTCCGTGTGAGAGCAGAAAAACTCCTCGTGGCTCCTTCCACCATGGCATCCACAGACGTCGGCCGACCTGCCGGCTACACCTCTGTGAAAACCAAACCTCAAAACCAAATAAACTAACTAAAACCACAGCAAAAAATAAAAAAATATAAAGTAAAAATATAAACAGAACAAAGAAGAAGAAGAAGAAAAAGAAAAAGAAAAAGAAGAAAGAAGAAGAAGAAGAAGAAGAAGAAGAAGAAGAAGATTTTTTGATTTTTCACAAAACTTTATTTACACAATAATAAAATTAACACAACAGTGTTAAAAATGTGATCAGGACATCAGCAAGCTTAAAATAAAATAAAATATTTACATGAGGAGCTTGTTGTATTGTATTTCTCCCTGATCAGAAATGGTGCATAAAACCTTCTTAAATCCCCACAGTTTCACAAAACTCTCCAAGTGTCCAGTGTCTCTGTGGAAGCAAAACTCCAGCGCCAGTCTGGCCTTGATGTTGCACTTCCACAGAGCCACGGCATCAAGTTGAGGTCCAGCCTGCAGTCTGTCCCTGCGAGACAAATAAACAGCCATTTTTGCTTCGGCTACCAGAAAGTTTAAAGTTTGGGATTTAAACTTTGTGGCTTTGCTGTAACGTACTCCATTAATGAAAACTGATTTGGTGAAAACGGTGTCAAAGAGGCTAAAGATCGTTGTCATTAGATTAAACAGATCAATCAGTCTAGCACAATCTGTAAAAACATGAAAAACACTCTCAGACAGACTGCAAAAAGGACACTCGTTTAAAACCTCAGGATTGATGACAGACAAAAATGAGTTTGTTGCAATGGCACCGTGAAGGATCCTCCATTGAAGATCGCCAGTCCGTTTCTTTATTGGAGGTTTGTAAAGAGTCCTCCACTGGGGCCTCTGATTTCCAAGTTTGTTGTCCCACACGCTGACAGCTCTGTTTTGCAGAGTTCTCTTGTTCAGGATCTTAACATAAGTCTTGTAAAGTACTTTTTGACCAGTTCTGCACAAGTTCATCTTTGGGTCTATATTGTTTAGCAGAGGACCACTGTCTTTTGCAAAGTTAGGATCCAGGTTAATGTCTGGGAAAGGGTCCATTGGGTCAGGTGGGCGATTCCCTGTGAACCACTGTTGTAGCAGACATTTCTCTCCAGCTGTCATCTTCTCCTTCACCAAGTTCAGGAAGCGTTGCACCAGTCTGACTGACCGGAAACCAAGCAACGAAGCCACCTCTCCGGCGTTGGAGAAACCTGGTCCGGCCGTCTCCACCAAGCGCCTCAGGGTCACCATCCTAGAATCGCACAGTGCCTTTGACAGTCCTGGCACTGTGCTATCACAAACGTCCATTCTCGCTTCACATACTAGTGGTTCCTCTAAGAGCCAATGCAGAGAATTATACACTTTCAATCTGTTTGGTTTAAAAAAGGAAAACACTTTGAAAACACTCTGATAAAACAGGGGCACTTCTTTTATCTTTAAAAGGCTAACATTAGTTAGAAACAGAGCAGCATCTAGCCCCAGCCCGTTCACATGTCTGAGGATGCAGCTGGCCACGTCTCTCCACACAGTGTCAGGAGATCCTGCCAGGTACTTCTGGAGGAACTGCATCCGAAACGTGGCTGTTCTGCTGGCCAGGTGGACAAGGCCCTGTCCCCCTTCTTCTCTTGGTAAGAACAGGACTGACTGTGGCACCCAATGTCGGCCGTCCCAAAAGAAATCGACCATCTCAGATTGTATTTTTACCAACAGGTCTGGAGGTGGGTCTAGAACAGAAAGTTTGTGCCACAGTTGTGATGCAACCAAGTTGTTTAACACCAGTACTCTGCCTCTGTAGGACATTTTTGAGTGTATCCATTTCCATTTTTCCAATTTATTCTTGACTTTTTGCACCACATTGTCCCAGTTTTTCTGTACTGAAGTCTTATTCCCTAAATGGACACCGAGATATTCAAGGCCATCTCTCTTCCACGGGAGGTTTTGAGGCAGAACTGGGAGCCCTTCAGGCCACTCGCCCACGGCGAGGGCTGTGCTCTTTCCCCAGTTTACCCTTGCAGCAGACATTGTTGAAAAACTCTCTGTGATTTCACTTAGTGTCTCGACATCTTGTTGATTTTTTACAAAGACAACAACGTCGTCAGCGTACGCGGATAAAACTATGCTACTTTTGAAACCAGGTAAAACAAAACCATGAACCCTCGAACGGATTTTCTGAAGGAGGGGTTCCAGGGAGAGTGCATAGAGCATTCCCAAGAGTGCACAGCCCTGGCGAACACCTCTACACACTCTAAAAGGAGCACACAGGCTACCGTTGAACTTCAACACACCCTCAACGCCACTGTACAACACCTTGATCTTGGCTATGAAACCAGCGCTGAACCCAAACCTCTCCATGGTTTCCCAGAGGAAGCTGTGCTCAACACGGTCAAAAGCCTTTTCTTGGTCAAGTGAGACCAACGCTGTGTTCAGACCTAATGAACTGGAGATTTCCAAAACATCTCGAATCAGGTGGATATTATCTACCATGGACCTACTGGGGACGCAATAAGTCTGGTCTCGGTGGATGACCTGTTCCATTGCTTCTCTCATCCTGGTTGCCAGGGCCTTGGAGAGGATTTTGTAGTCGGTGCAGAGGAGAGACACGGGGCGCCAACTCTTTATCTCTTGCAGATTCCCTTTTTTAGGCAGAAGAGTGATGACCGCTCTTCGGCACGACAGCGGTAGTGAGCCAATGATCAGGCTTTCAGTGAAAACATCCAGCAGGTCCCCTGCCAGGATGTCCCAGTAGGCCTTGTAGAACTCCA
>JBBPBX010039584.1:6498-29814 GCA_038048925.1 Garcialebias charrua
GTTTCATCTTGTATGGCCCCAGATATATATATTATTGGCTGCCATTTGCCTGTAAATGATAAAAAGTCCATTATCCGACTGTTGTTATTGAATAGTTCCATCTTAGTGAAAACAAAGGCCAGGTCTGACGTTTGCTTTTTCCAGTTACGCTGTCATTTCGTTCTTTGTACCGTGACTAAATGCTTCCTTCAGTCATGCAATGACCGTAAACCACCTGAGGTTTCTCTCAGATGTTGAAGGAGTCTTCCTCTTTTTGTAATTTTATCGTACAATGTGGTTTTCCGATAACGTAACCGAATCACATACCCTCCTGTGTTTAAAACCTTCCTCGCAAAGCGCCTTGCTGGCAACGGTTCAAGTCGTTTTTCATCAGAATCGAGTCGTTTATCTCATTTTGCTGTAGCCGAACGCTCCATATTTCATGGCGTGCAGTTTACTTTTTTTGTTTTTGCCGTGCTCCCATCTCTCTCTCTTCTCATTTAGAAATACAGTTCATTCAGGAGTGTTTTCTAGATTGTTCGGGAAAGTGCGCTTTTTTGCTTTAAGTGTATTTGGATGATTTGAGATAAACTAATCTCTGTGAAATTAATGACTAAACTGTAAAAAAAAAGTGTGCTTGATATTCACAACATAGTCAAATCAGATTAAGAGGAAGAATTTAGAATAGCTTGAGTAAACCGTATTTTTCGGACTATAAGGCACTCTTCAAATCCTTTAATTTTCTCAAAAATCGACAGTGCGCGTTATAATTTGGTGGGAAGACCTGTTCATTGAAATTGCGCCTTATAGTCCGAAAAATACGGTATTCCCATGACTTGGGTAGCATATTTGTTTGTTCGTTTTGTTGATTTGTTCCTTTTTGCCATACAGCATTTAAAAAGGAAGAATGACTGAAAACGTGTCAAATTTATGACTCTTACCCCAAAATTACACTACATATGGTCCGCTCCGCTCCGCAGGTCGCAGCTGAGCGTCTCAAACTCCAATTTCCACTTCCTCCGCTCAGCTCAGGTCCGCCTGCATGCGCCGCTCCTAGACGCATGCGCGGGAATTGCGAGATCGCGCGATAAATCAAGTGATAAATAAGTAAGTCAGAACAAAACAATTCATTCGGTGGAAGAAGGAGAACAACAGTAGAGACTGCTGCCTTGATCTTCTCTCGTAAATGAGCGACAGGACATGGTTTGAGCAACAGGAAGTGATGTATTACATTTCAGAATAAAATACTTTATTTATTTATTTATTTCTTGTATTGCGTTTGTAGGCGTAGTCATAAATGATAGTTTGAAAGCATTTTTGTACAAATAAATCCGTATAGAGCTAGGATTAAGTCCGCCCGTGGTGATTTTATTTTGTAAATACGGAAGTTGTGCTCGTTCCTTTTCCTGTTGGTGCGACGTAATCTTCAAAAGTTGACTCCGCACAGCTCCGGCGTCCGGCAGAAATAGAAAAATTTCTAATTTTGACGGACTGCCGTCCGCTCTCCGCAGCTCGCCGCCGTGCGGAGCCAGTGTAAATTCTGTCATTGATTATAATGGGTGCGTATTTGCTGCGGAGGTCGGACCGGAGCGGGGCGGAGCCGTAACGCGTGTAGTGTAATTTTGGCGTTAGCGTGTCATTTGAAGAGATTAGACAAGTGAAGAAACATTTCTCTGCAAGGTTTTTCCCCTCCAAAGCAAGTTTATCCAAGTGGCACGCTGTATTACTTGTGACTATTTTTTATTCGTTTAAAAAATGTTTTGACTTCACCACAAGCCCAAGTGTTTTACCATATGTGGCGAGGAGCTCATAAAGCGATCAGCGTGTTTTATTCATTTCTTTCTTAAGCCGTTGGTTTCAGCAGGTCTCACACCAAACTAAACACATTAATCATTCACCATAAGAAGAGACGCTGTTTGTCTGGGTTCTTTAATAGATTACATTGGAACTTCAAATCCAATTCAGCTGTTAGAAGAATGTAATATTCTTAAACAGTCATTGTTGTTTATTATGTCTGTTAGTGGTACGCCAGCTTAATATCCTGCTGAGAAAAATACCTTGCAAAAATAGTTGATTTATACATATAAAACCTCAACGTGTACTGTACTGGTTTATTTTATACTCAGCACCAGAGGGGACATGGGGGATTTTTTTTTACTTTTGCATTCCCACGCAAACGTTTTTGCGTTTGATTGCAATACTGTATTATATGTAGTGTTACCTCACAGACAACAATGTTCCTCCCTCAAAGAAACTGGTCCAGATGACATGATTTAATGGAGTTTTGTTTTGAAATCAAATACAAAGATATCCAGAGTGTGCTCCAGTGGTAAAATTACTTTCACGTTGGATGGCCTGATTTCAGTCATCTGCTCTGTCTGTCACTCCGAGGAGCGATGGTTCTCTTAGGGACCGTCAACAAATTACCGGGCTAATGAGCTTGGTCTGAACACCGTTACAATATTTTAGATATACCATACCATACCATACCATTTTATTTATAAAGCACTTTAAACAGGAACAAGTCCACACCAAAGTGCTGGACAAACAAACACGCAACAGGCAACACATACAATGAAGTACAACACGAAAAACATAAAAACATTGCAGATCATAAATCAAACGATCCAGTACAAATCAGCTGGCATTGAAAGCGATGGAGTAGTAGTGAGTTTTTAACCGGGATTTGAAAACCGAGAGGGAGGGGGCCTGTTTGATGAGCAGCGGTAACTCGTTCCAGAGTCTTGGGCCTGCTACAGAGAACGCCCTGTCACCCCTGCGCTTAAGGCGAGTTTCTGGAACTATTAAGAGTACCTGATCCTCTGACCTCAAAGCACGTGGAGGGACA
Organism: Garcialebias charrua; assembly: GCA_038048925.1. Lineage (NCBI taxonomy): Eukaryota > Metazoa > Chordata > Actinopteri > Cyprinodontiformes > Rivulidae > Garcialebias > Garcialebias charrua. Next base: position 9,326 of record JBBPBX010039584.1, read on the forward strand.
TATGGGTGTATCAGATCTGAGAGATAGGCGGGGGCGAGACTGTTCAGCGATTTGTAGACATACATGAGAATTTTGAATTGGATTCGAAGATGAACCGGTAGCCAGTGAAGGGAGGCCAAGACTGGTGTAATGTGCTCTCTTTTGCGTGTGCTGGTTAAAAATCGGGCAGCTGCGTTCTGAACCAGTTGTAATCGTGCAATGGTGGCTTGACTGACGCCAAACAGAAGTGAATTGCAGTAATCAAGCCTAGATGTAATGAATGCGTGAATCACTGTCTCCAGGTGCTTTTTGGATAATATGGGCTTCAGCTTAGACAGACGCCTCAGCTGGAAAAAACAGGATTTGACAATCATGTTTACATGACTGTTGAGTTTCATGGAAGGATCCATTATCACTCCCAGATTTTTGACTTTTTGTTTTTCGGACAGGGGTAGAGCAGACAGGTCAATGCAGTGGTTTGAGGTTGTGTCATTGGGAAGGAAGGAAATATAGATATATATAGATAGATAGATATAGATATAGATAGATATAGGAGATATAGTTCCAGAGTATTTGTCAAAGCAGCATCATCTATCATAAGTTTTCTCAGTACTGTATATTTCTGCATGGCAATAAATCATGATTTTTCTCACCATTTAAAATGCAAAAGAACAAGGTGGCACGTGTATTTCCAAAAGTACTGTAACTTTCTTTTAAAGCATCAAAGTTCATTCAAGGATTCAAAGATTCAAAGTTCTTTATTTGTCATTCCACCACATGTGGTGCATGTGGTGGAACGAAATTGTGTACACAGGGTCCCAGTTGCATCCGACAATAGTATTAAAATGTGTGTAAAAGAAAAACATTAATAAGATCTGAGATATGAACTAAGAAAAACACACTTAGCACACACTTCCGGAGGGCTTCATCAGTGCCACCTTGTTCTTTTTGATTTTAAGTGGTGAGAAAATTAATAATTTATTTCCATGCAGAAATATACTGAGAAAACTTTAGTTATGATACATGGTGCTGCTTTGACAAATACTCTGAAAATACAGTAATTTGTTGACGGTCCCTAGGCGGACTATTGCTCCTCGGAGAGAGCAGATGACTGAAATCAGACTGTCTGCATCGGCTCAAACGAGGAAGCCACTGGTGAATCCACGGAGCATGAATGTGACATATCCAAAGTAAAATTAATTTTACCACTGCACCACACACTGGATATCCTTATATTTAAAGCTGGTTTCAAAATCCAATTCAATTCATTTTATTTACAGTATAGCTCCAAGTCACAAACTCCTGCATGAACCTCGTCTGTTCCATTGTTGCTGTTGTCTGTGAGGTAACACTACATACAGTACAGTGTTGCGAGGGAATGCAAAAATGTTTGTGTGGGAACGCAAAAGTAGGGAATGCAAAAGAAAAAAAAAATCCCCCACGTCCTCTCCAGAGCTCCTTAATTTTAAATCCTTTTACCTTTTGAACTGTTTTTTTTTTCTCCTGCACCAACTGGCTCACAGTCCATCAGTTCAAGTTGTAATCTACTCGCCATTCAGACAGGAACAGGAAATGAAGAATTAGAAAATAACAGGCAATATTTTCAAAATAAAAGTCTACAAAACAAAACTTGCAGCTCTTTTAACAGTTTCTCTTTTTTTTTTTTAACAAATTGATGTAGTTTCTGATATTTTGATCACTTTTTCTATTGCCTTTACCATCATTTGATTTTTTTTACCTACATTTGTAGTAATTTCCTGCCCAGAATTAAATGGAAAATCAAATTCTTTGTAATTTTGTCAATGCTGTGTTTACCAGCGACTCCTCAAAGGACGATCAATCACTTCTTTGAACGTGTCAAACATAAATTTCCTCGACTTTGTACCTAAATTTGAACACAGTGTTTGAAAGCGCAGTTAAAGATTAGCACATGTTAAAGACTAAAACTGGCATATAACAACCATAATAAGAAATATTATGGATGGAGGGAAGGGTCAAGAGATACCAATGTGTGAATCTGGTCCAGACTAAAAAAAAAAGAAATGTTCAAACCAGCGATGCTGACTGATTATGCACTTGTGTCATGACTGATGTTGAACAAAAGAAAGATTTGAGTGATTTTGTGCATTTATGGAGCTTGTATAGGGTAAAAGCAATCCCAATGATGGTCATATGTTTTCTTTTTGTGATATTTTTTATTCAAATCAGAACAAATTTACAGAAATATGGCATTGACTCTGGAAAATGTGGATCTAAAATGATGGTTAGGGGGAAAAAGTTTAGAAAAATAATCTTAAATCCACCTACAGGTTTAGTTGGTGGGAAAAACACATGGTTTCAACACTTTTCTCTTTTATTTGTGTTCTTCTTGTCATAAGATTATAAAGCCAGCTGGAGTGAAGAAGCCCCATCACTGCTCTCATGCATATTCAGGCACGTGTAGACTCACTCTCACTCCCTGTGGAAGCCTTCTTGGCTCTGGGTCAAAGGAACAGAGCAGAAAAATGACAAAGGCGCTGATTGTCAGCCAAGCAGTACAGTTACTAAGCGCAGGAGGCCCCGTCATGTTTGCAGAGATCTGAATCCCATTTCTTTAAATAAATAAATAAATCACATTTTTGTCATCTGTGTATGTTCCCATACTTGACAGACGAAATTGGTCTCTGCATTTAACCCAACCACCACCAGGTGGTGCAGTGAGCAGCCGTGGTCAGCGCCCGGGGAGCTGGGGAAAATAGATGTGCACTCATAGACACCCCAAGGTGTGAGAAGTTTGTGTACATATTTTGTTCAGTGCAATTGCTGGGCAGTAGAAAGGCCTCTTATGCTTTCACTGTCCAAAGTCCTTTTAGACTCTCTGACTTGGCTGATTTCTGACAGTTGTGCATGAAGAAAGTTGCGTTTTTTAATTGGATTATTACAGGTTGCTGTTGAATGATTGCTCACCCACCCATACAGATTAATTTTTATATAGGATGGTCTCTCCAGGCTACAAATTCTGTAGAACGGAGCACAAGATTCAAACCTTTGACTCTGTCACAACTTGTAAAATTTAAATCAAAGTCAAAGTCAAAATCCAATTCAACTTGCCGTACTTGCCACCATACATGTCGCACCAAGTTGCATCAGTCCAAAAAAAGTCTAAGAAGGTGGGGAAAAAAAACATAAATAAGTCGCATCGATCATGCGTCACGGCTGACGTGTCGCGTTTGTTATGCGTCACCACTGACCACCCAGAAACGTGGGCCGGTGTTGTGCCAAAAATTGATTAGCTGCCAAATGGTGGCCGCGAGAGCGTGATGTTAGCATGAGAGGACTTTAACAAGACTAACACTTAAAAACAATTGTTTGTTTGCTCAAAATTATAGTAAAGGTGTGTCTTAGTTTAACTTTTCCTTAATAAATGCACTTTAATGGTCAAATCAGCTGAATTTCACCTGGGCGGGGCGGCGAAATGAAGCTGATTTGACGTTTGCTCCAGGAGTTCTGGAGTGAGACAGTGGCTTGGTATGGCAACCCAAGTGTCTCATTAATAGCCACTTTTACTTATTAATGAGACACTTGGTTTGCCATATTAGTCCATGTCAGAATGAATGATATCATCAGATCTCAGCCAAAAATTGGAATATAAATATGGGGGAAAATACATATATTAGTCGCATTGGTGTATAAGTCACAGGACTTGCAGAATTATGCAAAAAGGTGCAACGTATATGGTGAAAAATATGGTATATAACCTTACCTCATTGACACATATAAATCTGGAATAATGTGAAAATGGTTTCTAGTGAGGGATGAAGGCCAGTGTACCTGTCAGACATCTCTGCTGACCATCGCTTTCAATGTGCTACTTGGCCAAGTTTTACATACACAATACTGTAGTCTTCAAATGTATGATGATGATGATGTCATCACATTGTCATCACTGTATGTTTCCATACAAGGGCGAAATTAGTCTCTGCATTTAACCCATCCACCTGGGACCAGGTAGGGCAGTGGGCAGTTTTTGAAAGAGCCCGGTGGGCATTTGGGGGATGGGATGTGCTGCCCCAAAACACCACGAACATCTGCCTCTACACCATCTTGGCCCCCTACACCACCTCGGCCCCCTTTGCTTGTATTACTGGAATTTGCACCCGTTTAAGAGCTAACCCTTTGGGCTTCTTTTTTGACAGCTGTCCTTTGTTGTGACACAAAAAACTCGGAAGGCATCTCTAAAGTTAGGATTTTGCACATTTAATTAAAGCTAAAATAGAAGAGATGGGTAAACTGAGGTGTTTCATACAGAAATGGTAAAATGGTAAATGGAGTTTACTTATACAGTATAGCGCTTTCCAGCCCCCCTTTGAGGGGCCCCAAAGCGCTTCACAGTACCAACCATTCACCCATTCATACACACATTCATACACCGGTAGCGGTAGACTTCCATGCAAGGCGCTGCCTGTCCTACCGGGAGCAACTCGGGGTTAAGTGTCTTGCCCAGGGAAACAACGAGCTTTGCCGTGACCGGGGAACGAACCCGAGACCTTCTTGTGCTGAGCCAGCTGCCCTGCCTCTACACCATCTCGGCCCCAGAAAGGATGAGGGAGCTTGGCAAATGGAAGTTGTACGCTCTTGTACCAATTCCCATACAGATGTTGGCTTGCACTGTGTGGCCCTGCATTAAGTAATAGCAGTTAGACCATCAGAGTTACTGATTTTCTCCTAGTGAGAGGAAACACAGTCCAGGGCACAAATTTAAAAGGCTTCTCTTCCCACCCGCGTGCAAATCTTAAATCACACGTAGCCTCAGCACGTTACCCCTGACCAGGACCCCAACAAACACCCTGTTAAAAACCACAGCGGCATCCCCACGTTTCATCTTGTACGGCCCCAGACAACATGGTTTGTAATTGAACTAACATGTGCAATAAGTTTTGCCATGTGGACACCAGCACTGCTATGCTTAAGTAAGTTCAGGTTTAACCTAATGTACTGTATTTAGTTCTGTGGAGCCAGAAGTGTTAGGTTTTGCACAGTTTTACAGCACAATCACCAGTTTACAGTACACTGATCTGACTGGTTCCCATTGTGTGCTACTGACAAATCAAAATTTGAACCTTTATTAAGGCTTGGTGCAAGGTAAAGCCTCTAATGAAACAAGTGAACAATGTATCTGCACTAACAAACACTGATAACAGAGCAAAATAATTTTACATTAGTGTTATGAAGACAAATGTTGTTATTTACATTTTCTTAAATAAAAGAACAGTAGATTTATGTTGTCCCCCTCAGAATCAGTTGAGAATTCTAATTTATTTGGACTCACTGACCCTAGCAAATGTAAACATAGCTGTAACTCAGTCAATTTTACAGAAACTGAGCTAAAATTTGTGTCCTATATGTGTATGAATGTGATAAAGCACTGATTATTCTTTGTATAGATCTAGTGGAGTGCTGTATGAATGGGTACATGAGGGCACAGATTGTAATGTAGAGCACTTTGAGTGTCTTGATAAAATAGAAGGGTGCTATGTAAGTAGGGCTGTGATCAGTTTTACATCGGGGAAACTAAACAGCCACTGGCCAAAAGGATGGCCCAGCACAGAAGATCAACATCATCAGGTCAGGACTCTGCAGTCTACACTCATCTCCAGGCCAGCGGTCACTCTTTCAGGGATGAAGATGTTCACATCCTTGATAGAGAGGAACGATGGTTTGAGAGAGGAGTAAAGGAGGCCATCTTTGTGAAAAGAAACCGTCCATCATTAAACAGAGGTGGAGCCTCCGGGTTCAACTGTCCCCCTTATACAATGCTGTTATTGCTAGTATAATAAAAATAAAAATAAATGTCACATTTTTGTCATCTGTGTATGTTTCCCATACTTGACAGACAAAATTGGTCTCTGCATTTAACCCAACCACCACCAGGTGGTGCAATGAGCAGCCGTGGTCAGCGCCCGGGGAGCTGGGGAAATAGATGTGCACTCGTAGACACCCCCAAGGTGTGCCGTGGCCGGGGTTCGAACCTGAGTCCTTCGGATCCCAAGTCCGATTCCCTAGCCACTACATCACTCAGCCCTCTGTGAATAGCAAACAACCATCAGGGTGCTAACGATCCATCGTTAGGCTGATGGTCCTCCTTGATCAGGTGAGCAGCTGGTTTTGGCTGTCATCAGCCAACTGGTTGATCCACTGTGAGAGGGTGCTATTTATAAGACTGAGCTGAATACAGCAGCTCAGACTGAGGAAGTCTTTCGGACGAAAGACGAAACGTTTCTACATTGTTTTGCTTTGTTTTGTTTTGTTTTTTGAATGTCCAGAGGACCAGATTTAACTTTTTTAGACTCCAGCTCTAATGTTAAAAATCTTGGTGTTGTTTTTGATCAGGACACGTCTTTTATCCCCCACATTAAAAACGTTACTAGGACGGGTGTGGTCGTGAGATGGAGTAGTCGCGCTTGCCAGTGCTCCGGTTAAAACTTATCTCTTAGCACCACCAAGCCCTCTACATCTACTTTTTTTGCCTATTATCACGCACACAACTTCCACCAAACATTTCTTTCAAAGATTTTAAATTAAAAAATGTCTCAAAAATCGACAAGATCGAAGAAGGACGCTGAGAAGGATGACGCTGGCCTAACCCTTGAGGCAATTACGTCGCTGCTCGAGGAGCACCGCGCGGCGCTGTCAGCTGAGTTCAAACAAACTTTCAATCAGCTGGATGTCAAACTGGACCAGACCCGGCTCGCGGTGGAGGAACACGGCCAGCGTGTGTCATCACTGGAACTTGTCACTAACGACCTGAGCCAGCGCATGTCGGAGGTGGAAAACACCTGCTCAACTCTGCAGGAGGAAAACACCAGACTAAAATCTAAATTAGCAGATTTAGAAAGTCGAAACAGACGGCAGAATATTCGTATTCTGGGCCTACCGGAGTCTATTGAGAGCGGACGTCCCACAGACTTCTTCTCCAACCTGCTGTGCGACATCTACGGGCGTGACACGCTTCCTTCTCCACCCGAACTGGACCGGGCCCATCGAACCCTCGCCCCGAAACCCGCCTCGGACCAGCGGCCGCGCCCGGTTATCCTGCGAGTGCACCGAGTCCAGGTGAAGGAGCTCCTGATCCGGGAGGCTCGACGCAGAGGTAAACTTGAATACCGGGGGAAACCGGTGCGGATCGTGGAGGATTACACCCCTGAAGTCCTCAACCAGCGCGTGGAATATAAGGAAGTGATGGCTGCGCTGTATTCTCTGGGTTTAAAACCTGCTCTGCTTTTTCCTGCTCGACTCCGCGTGACTTTACCTGATGGACACAGAAAGTGGCTGGGCTCTGTGGAGGAGGCGCAGAAGTTCATGGACACCTTACCTCAGGCTTCACAGCGCAAGTAATATTTAACTTTTTTTTTTTTTGACTGATGAGCAACGCGCTGTTCCCGCACTGGCTTTGTTTCTGTTTACACTAAACTTTTGTTTACATGAGGTGATGAACAGATGAGCAGGACTCTGCCTATACTCTGATTATCTGAGACTTTTTAGTTTTTACTGCGGCTTTTTTGGGTTTGTATTTAGGCACATAAATAATTGAAGTATTCATGTATAAAAGGGTGAAATATATAATGTTTTCAATATATTATTTTGAACTATTAACATTTTTCCTCTTCTTGTTTACCTGTTGACTATCTTGAATTGAATTTTGAATTAGTCCTGGATTGATTGAGGATTTAATTTAAGATTAGGATTAATTTAACTTTATGTTTGTATGTGTGTGCGTGATTACCAGTACACATTTATGTGTATACATTTTTGGCCTTGCATACTTTTAAACTTATTTTGTGAGATGCTTATACATTTTTTTTTAATTATTATTATTTTTTTTCCCTTTCATGATACTGGAGCCCTAGTTTAAAAGTTAGACAGGAGTTACCTCAGGCTTCACAGCGCAAGTAATATTTAACTTTTCTTTTGACTGATGAGCAACGCACTGTTCCCGCACTGGCTTTGTTTATGTTTACACTAAACTTTTCTTTACATGAGGTGACGAACAGATGAGCAGGACTCTGCCCATACTCTGATTATCTGAGACTTTTTAGTTTTTAGTGGGGCTTTTTGGTTTTGTATTTAGGCACATAAATAATTGAAGTAGGCCTATTCATGTATAAAAATGGGTGAAATATATAATGTTTTCAATATATTATTTTGAACTATTAACATTTTTCCTCTTCTTGTTTACCCGTTGACTATCTTGAATTGAATCTTGGATTAGTCTTGGATTGATTGAAGATTTAATTTAAGATTAGGATTACCGTATTCTCCGGTGTATAATACGCTCTGGTGTATAATACGCGTTGGCCAATTTTTGGAAATAAATCAGGAAAACCCGTAGATAATACGCTTCGGTGTATAATACGCGCTGCCGTGACAGTCTTTTTTATGGCCACTAGATGGCGCCAAACCCATTGAAACTATAGTGATACAACCGTGACCTCAGAAACACTTCTCTGATCGCTCTGATCGCTCTCAGTAATGAACTTTTTGGGAGTTATTCCTGAAGGGACAGTAATATTTTTATTACTTTTAATTTGAATCAAACATTACAAATTGTCAGAAAGATAAAGTTGTTAGTTTCAGATGTCAGCATTTTATGATAAAAACTGATCTTAACACTACACACAACACTGTTAACCTGTTGGTTTGGTTAAAACAACGTCATTAAAGCGTCACATATGGGACCTATGTTAATGATAATAGCAAAAACAGATATTATTCATCTGATTATTAGTTAGGACAAAAACAAAAGTCTCTTCTGAGGAGATTGTCCTGAGCTCAAACTAAAATGAGATAAACAGTGTCACTAAATCTTCACTGCAGGTTTGAGAAGAGAAATCCTTCATGAATAACATTTGCTATTCAGCATGAATTTAAACTGTTTGGATTCAATAATGCTTATACAAGTAACACACAAGGTTATTCATTTGATGACATTTAAACTAACAACATTAAAAGAAGTCTCTAGATGACTTAATTTGTAATGTACAGCTGAATTTAATTAAAATAAAACTACCTGCAGCTTAAATTCTGCAGTATACGAATTTCTTTTTGGCTACATTTTCTCTCTTTGTTCTCGAATGTGTAGTTGTTGATTTCTCCTGCTCTCTCTCAGTGATTTGGCGGGGGGTGATGGGTTTTATAGAATACACGAATAACAGGATACTGTACGCCTCCAGCTACAGTCTGCAGGTAAACAGACTACAGGGCGCATTAGCGCCCATAGCGGCCGAAACTGGTACTGCACCATTTTTACAGTCTGAAGGTAAACAGACTACAGGGCGCATTAGCGCCCATAGCGGCCAAAACTGGTACTGCACCATTTTTGGCCAAAATGAAAAACGGCGAATCAGAGCTAAAAATTGGTCTAAAAATATGGGAAAAAATCCATAGATAATACGCTTCTGTGTATAATACGCAGGATATTCAAATGAGCAATAAAAGTGCGTATTATACACCGGAGAATACGGTAATTTAACTTTATGTTTGTATGTGTGTGCGTGATCACACATCTATGTGTACATTTTTGGCCTTGCATGAGGTGCTTATACATTTTTTTCCCTCTTATGATACTGGAGCACTAGTTTAAAAGTTAGACAGGAGACTTATTTTTAATTTTTATGGAGCTTGCTGCTTCTGTTTTTTGCAGCTGTCCAGGGTGGGAAAGGGAGGGGGTGGGGGGTCCATCACTGCCATTAATTTATATTTTCTTTCACTTTGCCAAGAACTGCACAGCCATCAACACATTAGACTGTATTACCTACCTTTCTTATACAAATTATTAGTAATATGAGTGGTCAGTTGGTGTTGTCAAGCTGGAACGTCAAAGGTTTGAACCACCCCGTCAAGAGAAGGAAGGTGCTTTCTCATTTAAAACAGTTAAATACAGGCATTGCTTTCCTGCAGGAGACTCACATTAGAAGTGACGATAGCAAACGATTACTGCAAACATGGCACGGGCAGAGTTTCCATTCCTCCTTTCGAGCAAAGGCTCGGGGCGTCTCGATCCTCATCAGTCAAGACATTTCATTTGAACCTTTTCAAGTTAACTCAGATAAATATGGTCGTTTTGTGATTGTTTCCGGTAAATTGTACAACACACCAGTAGTGCTAGTTAACGTTTATGCCCCAAATACGGATGATGTTGGTTTCTTTGAGAAATTATTTTCACTGCTCCCGGACCTAAACACATACTCATTGATACTCAGTGGTGACTTGAATTGCTGGTTGGATCCAGTTTTGGACAGATCCTCTACAAACCCTGCCACAGCCAGCAGGTCGTCCCACACTATCCGTGCCTTTCTATCTAAGTATGGCCTGTGCGATGTATGGCGTTTTTTACACCCAGCTGAGAGAGAATATTCTTTTTTTTCTCATGTTCATCACTCATACTCGAGGATCGATTACTTTTTCATGGACAACAAACTTCTTCCCTCTGTCCGTGGCTGTGACTACCACAGTCGGATCTGCCTATACGCGAATGAAGCGGCTGCTTAGGGCCCCGTGGCCACTAGGGGGCCCCATGATGGACACACCACAAAATGACTCACTGTAGTTTCACTACCTGTCCAAAAAACATAGATTCAAAGTTAATCCGGCCGGGAAACTACCGTATTTTACCCCTCTTTCCCGTCGTCATCCCGAATTATTATTTTCCCGGAAATCTCCCGTATTATAATATTATATATAAAAATAAAAAATAAACATTCCGGTGCCTCTGTCACAAACATCGCGAGAACTGCCACCTGCAGTAGCCTCGATGGCAGTTCTCGCGATGTTAGGGCTGGCGCGGTCAGGAACAAACCCGGAAAAACACAGAGATGGATGTAACGAGAGAGAAGGCGTCCGCGTCCCTGCCAAAAAAGTTAAGACTTCGTGTAAATATCTTGAAAAATGGGACAGCGAATTTACTTTCGGGTGGGGCACAATTACGCGTTTTTTAAGATTTGTAACTGCGACTTTAGTGTCTCTCATGGGGGAAGGAACGATGTCCGTCTGCATGAAAAATCCATCCAGCACAAACGCGGGCTAGAGGTAAGAATGTTCACAGCATTTCAATGTCAACAAAGGTAGGCATATCAGATTGTGATCACATAACTGGTTTGAAAGAGGCTGATAGGTAATTATTTTAGATTTCTTGTAAACCTGTCTTAAAATGTAAGGGGTCCTGGACTTTGGTTGGGCTAGTGCAGGGGTCTGCAACCTGCGGCTCTGGAGCCACATGCAGCTCTTTGGTCCCTCTGCAGTGGCTCTTCCAAGCTTTGATCAAAACTAACTTTAAACTGAATTTTATTTGTTCTTATAACAACAAAAAGGGCTAGTTTTAGCAGTCTTTCCTGACATTTCCTTTGCAAATGTGTGAATACTAGAACTAATAGTATAGTAATAATAAACACAATTTGTACCATCAGATGCTCACACAATCATATATTTTTAGTGAGTGTGCTTAGCAGTAAACTATGATACACCATGGTCTTAGAATAAAAGTGTTGTGCAAAAGGTTTATAATTACATACAGCATTTGGTTTTGTGTATCTTTCAATGTCTACAAAGGCAAAGCAAAGTAGGGCCCCCAAAACATATCCTGCTAAGGGCCCCCAAACGTCCAGGTCCGGCCCTGCACAGTATTGTCATCTCAGACCATGTACCTGTCACTCTGTCTCTGTCCCTCCCTGACATTCCTCTAAGGAGTAGACAGTGGAGATTCAATTCAACGTTGCTGTCAAACAATGATTTTGTTACATTTATAGAAAAAGAAATAACCTTCTTTCTATCCATAAACAGAACTCCTGGGATCCCACTGTCAACCGTTTGGGATACCCTTAAGGCCTATCTTAGGGGACAAATCATTTCATATACCGCCCGGCTGAGGCAAAAATCTCAAAAAGAAAGAACTGATTTAGCCCAGCAGATAAAAGAAATTGATCAACAATATGCTCAAAACAAATGCCCTAATCTGTACAAAAAAAAGTAGAACTCAAAACTAAGTTTGATTTATTGTCTACATACTCAATAGAACAATCACTTTTGAAAAGTAAATCATCATTTTACATACATGGAGAAAAGTCAGGAAAACTACTGGCAAATCAGTTGAAGGGTGCCATGGCTAAACAAATCATCCCTAAGATCCAATTAAAGAACGGCACCATAACTCTAGATCATTTACAAATTAACAGAGCATTTAAGGACTTTTATTCCCATTTATATACTTCAGAATCCCAAACCAACAAGAATTTATCTTCTCAGTTTTTCGAAAAGACCAATATGCCAAAACTCACACCCAACCTGAAAGATGCACTGGAGATCCCAATATCCCTGACAGAAATTGTGTCAGCTGTATCGGTAATGCAGTCTGGCAAATGTCCGGGTCCTGACGGCTTCCCTGCTGAATTTTTTAAGAAATTTTCTCCATTACTTTCCCCACTCCTACACTCGGTTCTCTCAGAGTCGTTTGACCAAGGATCCCTTCCAAAATCTTTCTTAGAGGCCTGCATTACCCTCATTGCAAAGAAAGGAAAAGACCCAACTCATTGTTCCTCTTATCGACCAATCTCCCTTTTAAATACAGATGCCAAAATTTTAGCCAAAGTTCTTGCTCAAAGGTTGGAAAAGATCCTTCCTTTCATCATATCAAAAGACCAGACTGGATTCATTAAAGGCAGGCACTCCTTTTTTAATATCAGACGCCTTTTGGACATTATTTATTCTCCTTCGGATACTGTTCCTGAGTGTGTTATTTCCCTTGATGCGGAGAAAGCATTTGATCGGGTTGAATGGGACTACTTGTTTAATGTTCTTGACAAATTTGGTTTTGGCCCCAATTTCATTACATGGGTGCAATTAATTTATTCACATCCCACCGCAACCATTCGTACCAACTCTCAGATATCGAAACCATTCAGTCTACATCGAGGAACTCGCCAGGGATGCCCACTGAGCCCTTTGCTCTTTGACCTGGCAATTGAACCTCTTGCCACTGCTTTGCGGTCCTGTGACACAATTTCAGGAATCTGGAGAGGCGATATGGAGCACAAGGTCTCCCTTTATGCTGATGACCTTTTACTTTTCATTTCTCATCCGACTGACACGCTGCCTTCCGTTTTATCATTACTTGAGGAATTTGGAATAAATTCTGGTTACAAATTAAACCTGAGTAAAAGTGTAATTTTCCCTGTTAATACCCTGGCGCAGACTCTTGACTTTAGTAAATGGCCTTTTAAAATTGAGAAGATAAAATTCTCTTACCTGGGTGTTACAGTTACGAGGAGGTATAAAGATTTATATCAAGAAAATTTTGTCTCTCTGTTGAATCAGACAAAGCAGGCATTATCCCGATGGTCACCGCTTTCCACTTCCCTCATAGGCCGTATTAACTCAGTCAAGATGGTCACTTTACCTAAGTTTTTATATCTCTTTCAAAATATTCCTGTTTTTATCCCTGGTTCATTCTTTGTTCAGTTAGATTCCATCATTTCATCATATCTGTGGCAAGGAAAACGTCCACGCTTAAATAAGACATATCTCCAAAAAACTAAGGCCGCAGGCGGTCTTGCCCTTCCAAATTTCCGCTTTTATTATTGGGCAGCAAACTTGCACTGTCTAGCATTCTGGTCATTCTATTACAACAGGCCTGACAGCCCTGACTGGGTAGAGATGGAGTCACAGTGTTCTGGGAAATGGTCCTCCGTGGCTTTCTTGGGATCCTCATTCCCGCTTCCACCACTTACAACTGTTATAAATCCAGTTATAAAACACTCACTAAAAATCTGGGCACAATTTCGTAAATATTTTGATTTCTCTAGTTTCTCTCTTTATAGCCCTATTATGTCTAACCAACTTTTCAAACCCTCATCTCAGGACTCTGTTTTTAAAGAATGGCAAAGAAGGGGTATAGTACGCTTCAATGACTTGTTTCTCAATAACACTTTAGCTTCATTTCAACAACTATGTGAAAAATTTAGTCTTCCCCAGTCCAATTTTTTTAGGTATCTCCAAATACGGCACTTTATTACTCTTCATTTGTCCAGCCTCTCCATTTCAACTGATAGCAGTATTGTTGACACTATTCTTTCTCTAGACCCAAATAAAAAACATTCCATTTCATTCATTTACAGTAAACTATTGGATTTGAAGCGTGCTTCCTCAGATAAAATCAAAGCTGCTTGGGAAGAGGATCTTGGCTCCTCTATTTCAGAGGACTCTTGGACCTCCATACTCAGACTGGTGAGCTCCAGTTCTCTCTGTGCTAGACATTGTCTAATACAATTTAAAGTGGTGCACAGAGCTCACATCTCTAAACTGAAATTGTCCTCTATGTATCCTGATGTCAGCCCATACTGTGTGAGATGCAAACATGCTGAAGCCTCTCTCTCCCATATGTTTTGGTTTTGCCCATCTCTGAACAAATATTGGCGGGAAATCTTTCAGACTTTATCACGTGTACTAGATACACGTCTGAATCCTGACCCACTGATTGCTCTGTTTGGTCTTGTAGAGGGCATGACAAACCTAAATAAAAACCAACAACATGTAATATCGTTCACCTCTCTCCTGGCCAGACGAGCTATTTTGCTAAGGTGTAAAGAACCATCTCCACCCACTCACGCTCAGTGGTTGGCTGACATGTCCGGTTTAAAAATTAAATAAAATAATGTCACATTTTTGTCATCTGTGTATGTTTCCCATAAAGCTGGAGAAAATCAGATTCACACTCCAACAGAAAGACGGTAAATTTGAGAATGTTTGGGGACCTTTCCTGATTCCATTCCAGTCCCTTTGACAACACAACTCATTCAGGTTAATGCAGTCTCTTGGCTATTTTACCTTTTATTTTTTCCTTTTCCTTTTGGCAGCGATTGGGTAGGGATTATTTTTTTTATTTTTTTTTTCCTTTGGTGCGAATTATAATGTTGCAATTCAGATTGACTCAGTTTAATAATGTCTTCACTAATGGTTACATGCAAATGTTTCATTACCATCTTTGCTGTTTAATGATATTGGGGGGTTTTTTGGGAGGAAAAAAATGAAAAATTCAATAAAAAAAGATCTTGAATTTGAAAAACGTTACTAGAACCGCCTTCTTGCACCTGCGTAATATCAATAAAATTAGAAACATCTAGAAACTATGCAGAAAAACTGGTTCATGCATTTGTCACGTCTAGACTGGACTATTACAAAGGTTTGTTATCTGGGTGTCCAAATACTTCTTTAAAAAGGTTTGTAACAGTAATGTGGTGTAACCAGACTGCTCATTCAGACATCACAGTGACATGTGGATTCATGTCTGAGAGATTCTATCAGTAATCCATTTTATTTTAATATGTTCAACTTGTGTAGCTTAATTTCCATAGTGGTTTTATTTATGAAAATTATATTTAAGAAATACCTTCTAAATCAGGGCTTCTAAACTGGTGGCCTGGGGCCAAATCAGGCCCTTGGGTGAGCTCCATTCAACCCACCAATGGGTTAATTTTTAAATAAAAACTGTATTTTAAAGCATAAAACAAACTTATTTATTGATAACTGCTGGATGTCCAGCCCTTAAGCTCACTTCCTGAGTTATTTCTCCTGTGGGAAACTTCATTGAAGCCCTACAACTATCCTGCAAGGGTTATCCTTATCCCAGCGTTCTGCCTGCCTGCTCTCTGATGCTATACTAACTGTTCAACCTCTGAGTGCAGAATCCAAACCCATTATCCCCGGACCTAGAAATAACACTCCAGATGAATCACCTTTGTAAATCATTACAAATTATTACCTGTACAGTAGTCCCTCACTACTTCGCGGTTCACTATATCGTGGTTTTTCAAAGTAAGATTGAACATGACACAATTGGCTGATTGATGGATGAGCCATGGGTTGTTTATTTTAAATAAATTATTTTAAATGATTTTGCACCATGTGTGCAGCCCACAAGTGCAAGAGAAAGCTCCCTCCTGCAGCTGATCAGCTGATCTCCTTCTCTGCCTCACACACATTTCTCCTGCTGCAGCTTTGTGAAGGGTTAACCCTTTGCTGCCCAGATTCACCGATCGACTTTAGTCTTCCAACTTAAAATTCAAAGTATGTCACGTTGTAAAAAACATCATCGCAAAATATAAAAGTGTTAAGTTTATTATTTTAGAACTTTCATGTTCAGTTGTTGAAGTGTAATTGATCAAGAAGTAAATTTTTGCTCCGTGCTGCAGAGCTGCATGAAGCATCCCTTTGATGATCTGCTGTACTTCTCTTCTCTACAATTTAAATTTAAATACTGTGATATGTTAAATAAACAATCCATACTGTATGATTGTTGGAGACCATGATGTTAAAAGCAAAAATCAGAAAAAAAACTATACATCAATTTGATAATACTCTTCAGGGAAATACCACATACACAAATCAAAGTTTAGTGACTCTCTTCCCTCTTTTCAGGCTTTCCAGAAGAAGTGTGAACATTGTAAACATTTCTGACTCTAAGAACAAAAAAGCTGCAAAAACACTATTTCTGCACCTTATTTAATGTGTTTCTTTGAACAATCCCCCTGGCTTTTGTTTATTGCTTTGAATGTATATTGATAAGTCAGAGTCAGAGAGTCAGAGAGTCTTTATTGTCATTTGCACCGCATGTGGTACATGTGATGAAAACAAGATATGTACACAGGGTCCCAGTTACACCCAACAACAAATGCAAGAGAAAAACAGTAATAACATCTCGGATTAACTAAGAAAAACATCAACTAGTAATACACTAAGCCCTAATGTAATAGAAAAACATCATTATAAACAGCAGCACGAACATGAGTCTGTATGAGCAGATGGTCACAAATGAACACAGCAACAAGAAAACAGATCAGCATCAGCATGATGTGATATTTTGCAGTGTTTATTCGTGTTGATTATTTATTCATGAGTCTAACAGCCTCAGGGTAGAAGCTGTTCCTCAGTCTAGTGGTTCTACATTTGATGCTCCTCAACCTCCGTCCTGAGGGGAGTGGGGCAAAGAGTGAGTGTGCTGGGTGAGTGAGGTCTTTCATGATGCAGGTGGCTCTTTTCCTGCATCTGGAGGTGTAAATGTCTGTGATGGTGGGGAGACTGGCTGTCATGATTTACTTTTAATCTGATCTTCCTCTGATTTTATCCTCAAATGGTGTCCCTATTGAGTTTGTTGATTCCTATCAATATTTGGGTATCCTGGTCGATTCGCAGCTCTCTTTTAAACTCCCATGTGGAAAACCTAGTGAAGAAACTGAAAGTTAAACTGGGTTTCGTTTTCAGAAACAGATCATGTCTAACTCTGAATGCTAGGAAACGCCTTGTATCTGTGACTTTCATTCCCTCCATTGATTATGGTGACATCTACATGAATGCTCCTACAAGCACCCTGCAGATGTTGGATGCTGTCCATCATGGTGCACTAAGATTCATAACTGGCTGTGATTGTCATACACACCACTGCACCCTGTATTCACTGGACATCATTAACTTCATGCAGACTCTTCCACTGTTACATTTTCATCTTTAAATCACTTCTTGGTCTGTTGCCTTCATTCATCTCCTCCTACATGTCTCTGCGTGAGTGCAGCTACAGCATGCGCTCACAGGACATATTACCTGCAGTGTTCAGTCAGTGAGGACTGAGCTTAGCAAAAGGGCCTTCTCCTACTCCGCTCCTGCTTCCTGGAATATCTTACAAAAATATCTGAAGCTCTCAACCTTGACCTCTCTAAATACTGTAGCTGGAATCCTGGCAAAAACCAATAGACATGTTCCTGTTTTTTATTTTCTACATTTGCCTTATAATCTGTTTTGCTACTTTGACATATTTGTTTTAACTTTAAAAAAAAATCTGTATGCCTCTCTTACGATTGTCTATTGTTGATTGTCCAAGGAAAATCTACTACTGTATTGCTGTTGTCATCATTCTTTGTTTGTAGCCAGGTCTCTCTTGCAAATGAGTCCACGAGGCTCAATGGGATTAACCTGCCTAAATAAAGATTGAACGACAAAAAAAAAAAAATATATATATATACTGTATATATATATATATATATATAATATATATACACAAATTTTTTTTTTTTTTTAAAGATGCTACTACAACGACCGCTTGTTCAACTGCCATTTCTTCTGAACATCTATCAACAAGATCCAGATTACAGTACCGGTAGTTCCTCGCTACTTCATTGTTCGACTTTCAAGGACTTCCTCTTTCATGGTTTTTCAAAGTAAGATTGGACATGACACACAATCAGCTGACTGATAGATGAGCCAAACGATCGGCATAGATTTTTTGTTATTTTAAATAAATTATTTTAAACTATTTAGCACCTCCTGCACCTGTCTGCAGCCCACAGGTGCAGGGAGAAGCTCTCCTGTCCTGTCATGATCTCTGCTCTGTGGAGGAGAAGTGGGCGTGGCCAAGAGCGCTGTCAGGTGGCAGAGTTCAGCCGGAGGCAGAGAGCTGATATGCTGAGCTCTTTTAGAGAGTTTAGAATATTGCAAGCGTGTGGGAGGAGTTTAAAATTCTTCAGTACTCACATTCTTATCAACAAACCCTGGGATCTTTCAGTGTTGGTTACGTGTGAAATCATGCGTCTTCAAGACTTTTCTTAATATTTAACACTCAGCAGTTGTCTCTCATGTAGTTTGTCATGTGTTTTAAGAGTCATTGCAAACCATCGCTTTGTATCCTGTGTGGATTCTCATGTGTGTGTTTAGACTGGCCTTGTGGCTAAATCTTTTTCCACAAAGTTCACAAACAAATGGTTTGTGTCCTGTGTGGATTCTCATGTGTGTGCTTAGAGTGGACCGATGGCTAAAGCTTCGTCCACAAAGTTCACAAATAAATGGTTTGTGTCCTGTGTGGATTCTCATGTGTGTGCTTAGAGTGGACTGATGGCTAAAGCTTTGTCCACAAAGTTCACAAATAAATGGTTTGTGTCCTGTGTGGATTCTCGTGTGTGTGCTTAGAGTGGCCTTTTGACTAAAGCTTTGTCCACAAAGTTCACAAGCAAATGGTTTGTGTCCTGTGTGGATTCTCATGTGTGTGCTTAGATTGGATTGACGGCTAAAGCTTTGTCCACAAAGTTCACAAGCAAATGGTTTCTCTCCGGTGTGGCTTCTCATGTGCCTTTTTAAATTTCCTTTACGCGTAAATCTTTTGGCACATTCGTCGCATCCGAATTGATTCAGTACGGTCTCAACTTTACTGCATGATTGTACCTTTTTCACTTTTAGGCCTTTCTTTGTAACCAAACAACTTGAAGACTTCTTTCTTGAATGACTTTTCAAGTTTCTCTGAAGAGACAAGTTGTTGATGTTGGTCGTGGTGGTTTCTTCTGCTGAAGATGCTTCTCTCTGGTCAGATGAGCTGCTCATTTGATGGCATCCGTCTTCTTCTTGATGTTGATAAAGATATGACAGAAATGGTTTAGCTTTATCATAATCATCACTGACTTCAGTCTTTGAAGAGTTCACATTACCTTCATAAGAATTCAGATCTTGGTTTCTTTTAGTTTCTGCTGCCCCACAGTCCTCTCCACCCGTGGCCGTTTCCATCTGGACAGCTGCTACTGGTTGTCCTCCAGTTGGTGTTGATGTGAGGACAGAGGTTTCACTTCTTAGTTATTTCCTTTAAAAAAATTAAAACAAACTCTTTGAATGTCTAAAGGCAGAGCTCTTTCTTGTTTCATCATTAGCATGGTAAAACTACAAATGTTATTATGCTAAACATTTTTTGCTAGCAGAAAACTATAACTACAGTACACTGTATGACACTTAGGAGAAATAACAACAACATTAAAATCCAAACCTTGTATCTGAAGTTGGTGGTTTGGGCTGAAATCGTCTGTATGCTAGTTTTATGTTGCTCGGTTTCTTCTATGCAACAGTTTCTGTTGACTGTTACAGATAAACTGGAGTAGAGCCTAAAAACTGACTTTGTTACAACACTCTCCATCTGATGATGTTGCTAGGCAACCACTGTGAGTTCAGTTAGCTTGATTGCTAGCTGAAAATGCTACCTAAAACACACAAACTGCTATTCTCCAGTTTAATAACACCTGTTGGTGAAAAGCAGATAATTTAACGGGTAATTTAGGAATATCAAAGTCACATCTTAAGTAAATACCTCCAACTTTACTAAAAAACCAAAGTGGGGACAGCAAACCAAACACAGCTGTTAACATCTGTGTCAAGTGTTCGATAATTTCATGGCTTCTTACATTTGAAGAGGACTTTGAAGACTTCAGGATTTCACTCACACCTTTTTATTTTCACCAGTGAATGTGAATCAGTAAAGAGGTGAAAACCCTACAAATACATACAATAAGACATTTGATTTAAGTTAATTTATCTTAATGACCAACTCCACTTTTAATCTTACATATACATTTCTTTCACAATTTTAACCATAAATTCAATTGAATCTGTACTTTGTTAAATCAAGCAAAACTAAACATTTTAGAGTTACATATACATTTAATAGAGCCATCTGTAAG
>JBBPBX010039585.1:0-27106 GCA_038048925.1 Garcialebias charrua
AATAAATTTTTTTTTTTTCTTCTTTCGGCTTTTTTCCCTGCGTTAGGGGTCGCCACAGCGAACTGGTCGCACGAAGATTTGGCAGTTGTTTTTACGCCGGATGCCCTTCCTGACACAACCACAGACCACCGAGCAACCACAGCCCTCTGTGTGGAGCAGAGAGCTGATATCTAGGGTTCCCGGGGGAGCAGATGGTGGGGGTTAAGGGCCTTGCTCAAGGGCCCAGAGTGGGGCAGATGAGGGTGGATACAAGTGTGACCGCTTCACTTATCCCACCCACATCTTTGATGTTGTCGGTACCGGGGCTTGAACCGGCGACCTTCCGATCACAAGCTCACCTTCTTAACCTTTGCGCCACCACTCCCCTGTGTGGCACTTTGAAAAGACATTTTAATATAAAAAAAAAAACACTTATTTTTTACTTGACCTTGAACGTTCACAATGACCTTGAACTTGTTTTAACTAATGATTTTCACATGTATGCTTCATAATGCTTCTCCACATCAAGAGGAGCCAGTTGAGGTGGCTCGGGCATCTGGTTAGGATGCCTCCTGGATGCCTCCCTGGTGAGGTGTTCCGGGCATGTCCCACCGGGAGGAGACCCAGAGGAAGACCCAGGACACGCTGGAGGGACTATGTTTCTCGGCTGGCCTTGGAACGCCTTGGGATTCCCCCAGAGGAGCTGCTTCCAGTGGCTGGGGAGAGGGAAGTCTGGGCCTCCCTACTTAGGCTGCTACCCCCGCGATCCGACCCCGGATCAGCGGACGAAAATTGATGGATGGATGGATGGATTTTCACATTTACATTGTCAATATTAATAGCCATATTTATAGACACTTTTTGTTGGAAAATATACATTTCTGATAAAATATACAAGATTTAGTAAAGTCAACATAGGCATTAAATATCCTCAACTTTGTTGTCATAAAATCGCTATAACTTGTAACAGCTACAAAACTGTGATTGCTATCATAGCTTATCATATAGGTGAGATTTCAAGCTTTCAAAAATGGTATGACAGCCTTAGCCACCTCCGGTGGTACCGACTTCCAGTCTGGCCCATGGACTATTCATGAGGTTCCAGAACCTGCAGGAGATCCCAGAACATGTAGCCAAGGACCTAGAGCCTGCAGGACTTCCAAGAACCTGCAGGGGGTTCAAGAGTCAGTGGCCGAGTGTCCAGAGTCTGCATCAGATATTACAGAGTCTGTGGCAGAGATTCCAGAGTCTACAGACCACAACAAGCCTTCAGCAGAAGACCTAGTACCTGCCGCAGAAAACCCAGCACCTTCCACAGAAGACACAGCACCTGCCACTGAAGACACAACACCTGCCGCTGAAGATCTTGCTGCAGTTCCACAGCCTCCAGCGTCTCCCACTGCAGCCATACAGCTCTCCATGTCACGTAGCAGAGCTCAAAGCCTCCACGCCCACTGTAGGTCCCCAGGTCCCCATGTCACCAGCTGCAGCTCTCCATGTCACTTGCAGCAGATCTCAAAGCCTCCATGCCTACTGTAGCTCCCCAGGTCCCCATGTCACCAGCTGCAGCTCCCCAGGTTCCTGTATCACCAGCTGTGGCTCCCCAGCCCCTCGTGTCGCAAGCTGTGACTCCCCAGGTTCCCGTGTAGCCAACTGCGACTCCCCGGGTCCCTGTATCGCACACTGCAGCTCCTAAGGCCCCTGTGTCACCAGCTGCAGTTCCACAGGTACCCACATCGCCAATAGCAGCAACACCCCAGGTTCCCTCATCATCAGCAGCTACAACATCCCAGGTCCCCTCGTCAATAGAAGCAGCAAGATCCCAGGTCCCCTTGTTGCCTACTGCTGTCCCACAACTCCCCATGTTACTAGCTGTGGCTCTTCAGGCCTTCACATGAGCTACAGTTCCCTTGGGTGTCAAACCAACTGCAGTCCTCTAGGGCACCACCTCAGCCTTAACCCTTCAGACCTTCATGTCCAATGCAGTTCCCTGTGTTGCCTGGCCAGCAGCTGAACAGATGGTTTCCTTATTCCGTCCTCCGTGTCTTGGTCGGTCCTGGATTCTCAGGGTGACTGTTGTTGTTGGCCACCTGCTGGACCTGCTGCATCCCAGCCGTCCCCCGAACTCACCCCTGGTACTGGACGGTCTCCCGGCCGACCTCCTAAGTCTGTTCCTTGTGTAGGATGGCTTCCCGGCCGCCCCCTGAACTAGACCTTAGCACTGGATGGCCTACCGCCCCCTAAATCTGCTCCACGTAATGGATAGCCTCCTGGCTAAATACCTGAACGTTGTGTTTATTCTCGTTTAGTTTTTGTGTTTAATGTATATCCCAGGCTCTGTCCCTGTCTGTTTTTGTTTTCTGGTCCTTGTGTTTCCTTGTACAGGTAAGTAAGTCGAAGACTCCCTGTACCCTCCATCCTTGCAGTTCCTCCCTCCACCTGGCCGAGTTTTTTTTTTGGGGGGTAGGGATTTCTGGGGATGCCAGGGGGCGTCCTTGGGGGGAGGGTATTGTAAGGATGGTGCCCTCTGGTGGCGGCTTCTCATCCTTACACTCCTTGGGCTCTGTTAATTATTCTTGATTATTTCCATCCTCGTGTCCCCCAGGTGTTTGTGATTGTCACTCTGTTTGCGCATGTATATAAGTTTGTGTCTGTGTGTCACTCATTGTCGGGGCATCGTCTGTGATTGTCTGGAGTCCTGTCTCACAGTATACATATGCTTTGTATATATATACTATATATATATATATATATACATATATATATATACACATATACACATATATATATACTGTATATATGTATATATACATATACATATACATATATATATATATATATATATATATACATATACATATATATCCACAATATTCCTGAAGGTGGCACTGTATTTGCGATTATGGGACGTACTTCCGTTTGACCCCGGAAGTGCCTGTATTCCATAGGCGGAGTATGGATCGCGGGTGTTTTTGAAAGTTATTTTCATTCATTTTATCGGAGCAAACACAGCTTTTGTTTAAACGGAACGTTTACTGAAATGTCCTACCGGGGTTCAGGTACCTGCTGTGCTGTTCGCGGCTGCACCAACAACCGGACCAAGCTAAATCTTTGGCTAAAACAATAGTACCCTGATGCATGCTCAATAATCCAGGTAGAAAAATCTAAAAAAGCTAAGTCTGGTCCTCTGGACATTCAAAAAAACAAAAAAACAAAACAAAGCAAAAAATTGTAGAAACGTTTCGTCTTTCGTCCGAAAGACTTCCTCAGTCTGAGATGCTGGGTTCAGCTCAGTCTTATAAATAGCACCCTCTCACAGTGTTACACAACCAGTTGGCTGATGACAGCCTGAAACCAGCTGCTCACATGATAAGACTGAGCTGAACCCAGCACCTCAGACTGAGGAAGTCTTTCGGACGAAAGACGAAACGTTTCTACAATTTTTTGCTTTGTTTTGTTTTTTTTGTTTTTTGAATGTCCAGAGGACCAGACTTAGCTTTTTTAGACTAAAACAATAGTGTTTTCAACACGGACCCAAAACAAAGAAAGAGTGTTCCTGCATCCTACTCTATGGCTGTGTCTGCGCGATCAGGTAACATCTGTAATTTCTTTTTATTCAGGGAGGGTTTATTAATGAGAGTTTTGGATGATTTACTGTCTTAAAATGATATATGCTAGTCAATGCTAGAAACCTTTAGTTTATTTTAGTTATACTTTTTATACTCTTTTTTATACTAGTATGCAAAAACTCAGGACAATATTATGTTCATTAAATGTTTAATGTTTTAGTTTTAGAGTTGGTGTAAATTTTCATACTCTTATACCACTATGCAAAAAAACTCAGGACAGTGTTAGTTTTACTATTTTATGCTTATGTCTATTATTATATGTTTCAGTGTTTCAATGTTTAGATGTTTACTGTTGCACCGAGGGACTGAGAGAAACGCAATTTCGGTCCTGTGTATGTCCTGTACTGTACATATTGCAGATCTGACAATAAAGTTGACTTTGACTTTGACTTTGATATATGTCAGGCCCGACCGGTACTTTTAGCCGAGATAGCTGCTAATAAACCTTAGCCGAGAGGCCGGAGCAAACGCGTTCGCCATTTATGTATTTTTAAATTATGTCAGCGCGATCAGGTCACATCTTTTTATTCGGGGAGGGTTTATTAATGAGAGTTTTGGAAGATTTACTGTCTTAAAACGATAGATCTCAGACGCGACAGGTATTTTTAGCCGGGATAGCAGCTAACAAACCTTAGCCGAGAGGCCGGAGCAAACGCGTTCGCTATTTATGTATTTTTAAATTATGTCAGCGCGATCAGGTCACATCTGTTATTTCTTTTTATTCGGGGAGGGATATTAATGAGAGTTTTGGAAGATTTACTGTCTTAAAACGATAGATCTCAGATGCGACCGGTATTTTTAGCCGAGATAGCTGCTAACAAACCTTAGCCGAGAGGCCGGAGCAAACGCGTTCGCTATTTATGTATTTTTAAATTATGTCTGCGCGATCAGGTAACATCTTTTTATTCGGGGAGGGTTTATTAATGAGAGTTTTGGAAGATTTACTGTCTTAAAACGATAGATCTCAGACGCGACCGGTATTTTTAGCCGAGATAGCAGCTAACAAACCTTAGCCGAGAGGCCGGAGCAAACGCGTTCGCTATTTATGTATTTTTAAATTATGTCAGCGCGATCAGGTCACATCTGTTATTTCTTTTTATTTGTCCCTCCTCTTTTAACAAAACGAGTGGTGTTCCCACATTTTTAATGAACTAAAACAACAAAGTTTGGACTGTCTTCAACTGTATTACTCGCATGTAAACAAACGGTGTTTCCGGTCAACCGGAAGTCGTGTGCACATTTCGCGCAAAGCATCATGGGGCGTAGGAATATTGTGGATATATATATATATATATATATATATATATACATATATATATATATATATATATATATATATATATATATACACATACATATTAGGGATGTACCGATCCACATTTTCTTACTTCCGATTCGATCCTGATACTTAGCTCTGGTAATCAGCCGATACGATCCAGTTCCGATATCATCATCATCAATTTTAGATGAGGCTGTAATAATCTCCTCTCAAGTACAATGTGTACACATATATGAATGCATGTCCAAAAAGGCAACTTGAGGTACGTTTTATTGATGTTGGATAAGTTTCAAAGTTACAATTAAATTCTGCTAACACAAAACGTTTTATTTTATTCCTAGCTTTGAAGTGGATATTAAAGTGATTAATTTAAGTGATTGTTTGTTTAAAGTTATTTTATATATTCTTTTAAATAAGGGAGTGGTATAATTTTTTTTTCTTCTTTCTGGACTCTTTACATTCAGTGTTTTCTTTTTGATGAAGTTGTTTTATTTTGTCTCTTTTAAATGATTGAATAAATGAATTAAATAAAATATTAAATAACTTTACATCTGCTAAGTTCATGGCATAAACCAACCCAGACATGTTCTATTTCGTGTAAGCTGCCTCCCTTTAAAAGCTATGCTTTGTTGGGTTTATCCCTCGCGCTTCGCAACAACATTGAAGACTTGTAGTCCACGCCCACCTGCTATGGACCCACCCTGTGGTCCACTATAAAATCGCCCGTGGACCATTATACTGTTCCCATTTTTTCTTCACAAACTCGTACAA
Organism: Garcialebias charrua; assembly: GCA_038048925.1. Taxonomy (NCBI): domain Eukaryota; kingdom Metazoa; phylum Chordata; class Actinopteri; order Cyprinodontiformes; family Rivulidae; genus Garcialebias; species Garcialebias charrua. The sequence continues at coordinate 5,659 of JBBPBX010039585.1, forward strand.
CAAGAAAGACTCAACTATGTCCCTTTTTAGGACCACCTTCAAGCCCTGCCCTGCGCGCGTGGCGGGGTACATTTTGTCATCCAACCCACATCCCTTATGCAATGCTTGCTTGGGAGCTGCCCACTATGGAACCACAGCTCTCCTGTCCCGCGTGTGGCTTTTTATCTGATGAGGAAAGAGCTTGCCGGTTCAACCTCTTAAACTTGGCGGTCGAAGAGAGTCAGCGAGGGGAGACGTGACCTTTATGGAAATGCTGGAGGAGCTGAACACGCTCACGTCTCCCTAGGAGGTGGCTAGCTGTGACGAGTCAGCGTCACCATACCTGCTTCACCGTTACTCTCCGGTGCCGAGAGTGCTAGCAGCGGGGGTCCCACCTGTCCACTCGAAGGTGTGGAGCCAGCCTTCCACCGAAAGAGCGGAAACTGCCGGCCACTGCAGTCCAGCCTGCTTCGGAGGTAGGGACCCGGTGCAGCTACCATGCTCCACCGCTGGTTCAACACGCAATAGAACATCCTCGCCAGATGGTGGACAGCCGGTGACTCAGACGGAGAACACACACCTCCCTGCTCAGCACGCTCCCAGAAATAATAAAAAAGTCAGCAGAAATCTACGGTTTGGACGTGCCGATGGCGGCTAACCAGGCCACTTCACCCCTGCTGGCAAGAAGATTCATGACACAGAGCAATGGGCACCCGGACACAATCTGGCCGTGCCTCGTGGATGTCTCAGCTCTGCCCCAGAGCGCAGCCAGCGAGCCGCTAAAACTGAAGGCGCCAGTTTCATCTTATGTGCAGATCACCAAAGTCCTGGGCGTCACGGACCAGTCCTTCCCCACTGTGCCCCCCTGGAGCCTGCTTTTGCCCTTTTTCCACCGCTCGGCTTGGGTTGGATCAGATCATCTCAGATCGGCTCATTTCGGGTCGGCTCACATCTAGTTCTGTTTCCACAGCTTTTTTGTACCCCTTCTGTGCAGATTTATTTTTTTAACTAACAGAATGTAATCACAAGATGTTCATGTACAAACAGTAACCTGTTGGATTTATTTTCAATAAAATTCGATATTTTATAATTTATTTTCGTAGCGCACGCGACAGGTTTGGAAGAAGTCAAAACAAAACAATTTAAATGCAGCAGATTTGACCACTACGTGACATTATTAAGGAACGGTTAAGCTCAGGAACCCTCGTGCTATAAAGTCAGCTATGAAATATATTTTTATATCTGTTTATTTAGCTACATTTTAAGGAAATGAAGCCGCCCGACACTCGCGCGCGTGCACGTGACGATCCTACAGATTTGACCACTACATGACATTATTAAGGAACGGTTAAGCTCAGGAACCCTCGTGCTATAAAGTCAGCTATGAAATATATTTTTATATCTGTTTATTTAGCTACATTTTAAGGAAATAAAGCCGCCCGACATGCGCACGCGTGCACGTGACGATCCTACAGATTTGACCACTACATGACATTATTAAGGAACGGTTAAGCTCAGGAACCCTCATGCTATAAAGTTAGCTATGAAATATATATATATATACATATATATATATATATATATATATATATTTTTTTTTTTAATCTATTTATTATTTTTTACATTTTTGGGCACTAGTGGCCTTTATTGTAGAGGAAGAGGGCGAAACGGGTAGAGAGGGGAGAGACACTGCAGATAGAAGCTCGTCAAGTCTGGGACGTGAACCCGCAACGCCTGCAGAGAGGCCCAGTCTCAGAACATGTGCCGCGCGCTTTATCCCCCACACCATAGCGGTGGCACATGAAATATATTTTTATATCTGTTTATTTAGCTACATTTTAAGGAAATAAAGCTGCCCGACACGCGCACGCGTGCACGTGACATTCCTACAGATTTGACAACTACGTGACATTATTAAGGAACGGTTAAAGGGGACCGCACATGCAAAATTCACTTTTTAATGTTTTTTTACTCAACTTTGGGTATTTACTTCATAAAAAAACAGTCCTTGTGCCAAAAAAATGCACCCAGTGGTTTATTTACTCTAAGTAGATTTATTTGTCTGTGATTAAAAACGCTTCGTTTCACACTTCCTGCGGTTTGTGACGTCACAAACCGTAGCCAATCACCTCAAACCTGAGTCCAGCCCCTCACCTAGCAACCCCTGGTGATGCTCCACCCACTTGAGTATAAAAGATGTCACGGTTGCCTAGCGGTTTAGGAGCTGACCTGGCGGTCATTTATTCATTTATTTAGCCCCCGGGGGGCTAGGGGTTTGCCCTGCTCCAGCCATGCAGCACATCTCGAGTAAAACCAGAATGTTTTATTACCTTGTTTGAATGAACTCTGTCTCGTTGAAACTGTGCACACACACTCTCGCGGTTTGGACTTGTTTCTTATATGATGAAGGACTACTTTTGCACAACTGTCAGTTTGGTTGAGCGGTTACGACACTTGAGCGCCACGCAGGAGAGCGGAGATCGCATCCTGTCAACGGCATCTTTTTTCCCCCTTTTTTTTAAAGCCTTTTGTTTCGGAGAAATCGGGGTGAGACTAGATATATACATCGACATAATAATACTTTATAATTGTTATTTTTACGTTTTAGTTCAATTTTTAGTGTAATATCGCTCCCAACGCGCAGCCGGCAGAAAACTGTGCACACACACACTCTCTCTCGCGGGGCGACAGTCTGTACCATCAAGCACCACTGATCGATATATTTTCAGATTAGCAACTTATTTATTTTAAGAATACCTTTCACTTCATCAAAATCTAATCAAAACTTCAGCGTTCTAAATGTAGGTGGTTGTGATTATTTCTTATACGATGAAAGACTGCTTTTTGCATAACTGCCCGGTTGGCCCAGAGGTAGTGAACCGGACTCGTCATCCGAAGGACACGGGTTCGCCTCCCGGTCGCGGCATTCCTTTTTTTTTTTTAAGCCTTTTGTTTTGCAGACCGCCGGCGAAGACACCATCTGCGTGCGGGAGTTGCTGGACGCTACTGACTTTTGAGGTCCGGGGGTCCGGTCAAAGGTTGCCTCATGCGGATAAATTAACTGGAGACATTCTGTGAACTTTGTGTGTGGACTGAAGCAGCGCCGCATGCAACGAGCGGAGCTAACACCGCCCGCTCGGAGGAGGAAAAGCTATCATTAGCCTCGAAGTTGGGCTAATGCTAAAAAAAGGAGCTGCAAATGGCGGCGCGCGCAGAGGGCTTTTGGTAAGTTATCTTAAGCTACTAGCACTAACAGTAAGTCAAATGAGTAATAAAAAAGAGCTAATTTTAAAATAACAACATATTAGAGATACTGGCTGTTACAGAGGGCGTAGTTAATGTAAATAGGTCTTTGTAGGGCGTGGCTTTCAGACCTCATTATTCATAAACCGGTCGTTTAGAACGGAAGTGAAATTTGGCAGAATTAGAAAGGGGATATTTTATTATCTAAGCATTATTTTGTGTATAAAATTGACTGAAAATGGTCTGGATAGCCCACAGATAAACCACAAAAAATTATGTATCCTACATTTGGTCCCCTTTAAGCTCAGGAACCCTCGTGCTATAAAGTCAGCTATGAAATATATTTTTATATCTGTTTATTTAGCTACATTTTAAGGAAATAAAGCCGTCTGACACGCGGACGCGTGCACGTGACGATCCTACTTTTTAAAATCCTGCAGTTTTGAACACTACGTGAATTTATTAAGGACACGTTCAGCTGAAGACCCTGCTATAGTTTTAAAAACAAACAATTGTTTTTACCGTGTTAATCATGTAAAGTACTTCCGTGTTCGCTCCCTCACTTCCGTGAAAGCAGCTCAAGTCCACACAGACTCGTCCTCCCGACGTGCATGAACGCGGGTCGTCACTCCTTTGAAATGAGACCAGAATTCTGGTGCGGCGCAGCTCGGAATATCCGGTGGAAATGGCGTAAAGTGTGTGTCTGCAACGCACATATTACGCAATAACCGACCCGCACCGACTGGTAGAAAAGGGGCATTTGTCGGCGGTGTTCGGCGTCAAGGTAGCGAGGGCACCTGGATCGTCCCACCGACTACCAATGACCAGCTCACGGGCAAGCTGACTGACAAGATTCACCAGTGCTCGTCACAGGTGGGGGCCACCACTAATAATGTGTCGCTGCTGGCCATGTGTATCTCACGCCAGACCACGGATGACAACACCGGAAAGGCAGCAGATATCATCACCAATTTATACGTAGCACTGGCTACATGCTTAGCGCGTATCTCAGCATGGGCCACTCTCCTCCAGCGACAGCTCTGGCTGAAGCTTTCTCCAGCTATCCCAGAGGAGGTGAAACGTTAGTTGCTCAAAGGGCCGGTGTCTCCAGGTGGGCTATTCGGCCCCCATTTTAAAAATGTTTTTAACCAGCTCCAGTCCTCGTCGGAGGCGTTGGAACAGGTCCAGAAGCATGTGACCCCACAGCGGCCAGACCCCGCTCGGCTCGTGGGCCTGTCCGGTACTGTGACCAAGCCAGGTCGTTCCGCCAGCTTCAAAGGCCGGTACCGCCTGCAGCCATGTTTGTCATGCCTGCGGCACCAGCACCCACCAGGGGCCAACCGCCTCACTTCCTGAGACCTGGACCCCCCGTGGCAGAGGCAGGCAGCCATCATGGTCTGGCCAGACCCAGGACATGAGAAACAGACATTTCAAAAATGATGGGGCACCGGGGCTGTGTTTGGTTCTGAAGGCATTGTTTTTGGTGAGAGAAATAAAGTTACTGTCTCAGAAAACAGAGTCTTATACTCATGTGAATTCATCTGTTCTTACTAACACATCTCCACAAGTAAGTACTGAGGTTGCCTCAAATCAGTTTTTTTTTACAAACAACCAGAAGGTGATAATGAGTTTCTGCAATCAAACAGTAAACTGCTATGCAGCTGCAGGTACACTTGTTAGCAGCAAACTCTGGGTGAACTCAGTAGCCCCTCCTCCTCACACGATGGAGAAGGCGTGCTCTGACAAATATCTGAAAACAAAGGGTGGCAAACTGTTTAAAAAAAGCAGAGTTCCATCTGCTCACTTTCAATCTGTTAAAACTCATGAGCCTGTTTCGACCAGGACTTTTTCACCTCCTCCTACTGCACTTCGTGCAGAAACATGCACAGGTTTGAACCGTGACACATCAGCCACCAAGCAGCCCTTTCATGTCCGGCCTCCCATGGGTTTCTGCGGACAAAATCCGTAAGGTGGCGGTAGATGCCAGGATATCCTGTCCTTCACTTCAAAACACACATGCTTCTCCTCTGACAGCTCACAACGCAGTGTGGTTAATAACATGCACTCTAAACAGCTGGTTGGAAAAAACAATTTGCAACGGTTATACTCTGCAGTTTGTAACGACGTCTCCAAAATTCGACGGAGTGCTGGAAATGAAACTGTCATCCCCAGAACAAGGAATAATTCTCCAGTCGGAACTGAGGGAGTTATTATTGAAAAACATCATTTCCAGAGTTCCCTCAGGGGAAGAGGAAACCAGTTTTTACTCAAAGTATTTCCTAGTTCCAAAGAAACCAGAGGGTTTCAGACCGATTCTGGACCTGTCACGAATGGGTTTCCTGTCAGTTTTCAATAGGTACATTGTAACTCATCCCTTTCACATGCTGACAATAAAACGTGCACTGGAGTACATGACACACGGGGAATGGTTTATTTCAATCGACTTGAAAGATGCATATTTCCATGTTCCTGTGATAAACAAACACAGGAATTATCTTAGGTTTACATTTCAAGGTGTCTGTTACGATTTCAATTGAGTCCCGTTCGGGTATGCGCTCGCGCCTCGGACTTTCAGCAAGATCATCGATGTGATGCTTCACCCACTTCGTTCAAAAATAGATGAGAATATTATTTTATCTGGATGACATTCTGCTCCTGTCCCACTCCAGGGCGGAAGTGGAAGCACAAACTTCTGTACTGGTGAATCATCTGTCACAGCTGGGGTTCACGGTAAACTGGAAAAAAAGTTATGTGATTCCAGCTCAGAAAATCACTTTTTGGGGGTGAATCTCTGCTCAGTCAGCATGACAGCTGTCTTGTCAGAGCAGAGGAGGGACTCAATGATGTCACTGCACCTGTGTGTGCAGCCTGGCAGGCCAGTAACAGCTCTGACTATCATGAGGTTGTTAGGAACCATGGCTGTAGCACACACAGTGATCAGATTAGGACTTTTGCACATGCGTAGTCTGCAACGTTGGTTTATTCATCTGAGACTCGACCCGGTTCACCACAAATGGCGCCGGATCACGGTACCACAGTCAGTGAGAGCAGACCTAGTTTTCTGGGGGAACCCCTGCATCTTATCGGAGGGAGTTCCCCTGGACAGAGTGACGTCACACGAGGCGGTCTTCACAGATGCGTCTTTTTCCGGTTGGGGCGGGACTTATCTGTGTCACTCGGTGGACGGGACGTGGCTGTTGGGCACGTCTCTCCACATAAACGTTTTGGAGCTTATGTCAGTTCACAAAGTTCTCAAACACTTTGTTCATATGCTCAGGGATCAGAACATGTTGGTTCATACAGACAACAAGGCCACAGTAGCATTCATAAATCTCCAAGGCGGAGTCAGATCAGTCCAGCTGCTGGGCATGGCCAGAGAGCTGCTCTGTTGGGTAAGCATTCACCTAAAATCATTGCAAGCAGCTTATATCCTCGGTTTGCAAAACAAAGGAGCAGATATTATGTCCCGCGGTGGGCCGCTAGAGAGAAATTGGGCTCTGCATCCCGAAATAATATCTCAGATTTGGAGCAGATTCGGGAGAGCAGAAGTGGACCTGATGGCGTCTTACGAGAATGCTCAGTATCCCCTGTTCTTTTCCTTAAGTCCCTTGGATGCCCCCCCACTGGGAGTGGACGTTTTTGCTCACAAACTGTGGCCAAAAACTCTGATTTATGCTTTTCCTCCAATCTCACTGCTGCCAGCGGTCCTGGAGAGAGTGAGGGAGGAAAAGTTGTCAATGATCCTGATCGCTCCAGAGCGCATGAACGCACCATGGTTTCCGGTGCTGCAACAACTGGCGTACAGATCGTGGAGGCTCCCCTGGAGAGACGACGCTCTTCTACAGGTAGGGGAGCGATAAAGAGTTTCCCTGTGGTAGGTCAACATCTGCCGGTTTGGTTACTGAACGTCAACGCTTAGAAAATCTTGGGTTTTCTAAAGATGTTATTCGTACTATTCAGGGATCACGTGCTCAGTCTGCAACGACTGTTTACGCATCCAAATGGTCTGCTTTTCAGCAATGGTGCCTGGATAAGAATGTAGATCCTTCTTCATGCTCTCTAGGCTCCATTTTGTCTTTCCTACAGCTGCTACTAGATAGGAATTTGGCTTTCAGCACAATTAAGATTTATGCTGCTGCAATTTTGTCTTGTCACAAAGGTTTTAATGACAGGACAGTGTTTAATCATCCCCGATGAAACAGTTTCTGAAGGGTGCACATCGTTTGAGGCCAATCTCTCATTCACTGGCCCCTCAGTGGGACCTAATTACTGTATTGGATGCATTAATTAAGGAACCTTTAGAGCCGATTGACCAAATTTCTCTTAAATTTTTCTCTTTTAAGACAGCATTGTTGTTGGCGTGAACATCAGCGAAAAGAGTAAGTGATATAGCAGGCCTGTCGGTTTCTCCTTCCATTTTAAAGATTCAAGGGGATGGAAGCTCAGCTGAACTTCGACCGAATCCTACTTTTACCCCTAAGAGCATAACGAGTGCTTTTAGGTCTTGTAATATTACTCTTTACGGTTTCTGTCTCCCTCCTCATGGTAATGAAGAGGAGAAACAGCTTCATCTGCTCTGCCCAGTCAGTGCACTTAAGTGTTATGTGGCTCGCACAGCAGCGGTGCGTAAGTCTGATAGATTGTTTGTACATTTCAGGAAACAATCTCAGGGTCAACCTTTGACCTCTCAGAGGCTGTCACACTGGTTGTGTGAGGCTATCTCATAGGCCTACACCTCCTACGGCCTTCAGCCTCCTGATGGCATTAAAGGTCACTCCACCAGAGCAATGGCGGCTTCAGCAGCCCTTAACAAGGGCCTTTCTGTGCAGGATATCTGTTCTGCCTCCTCGTGGCCATCTCCTACCCCTTTTGTCCGTTTCTATTTACAGGATGTATCCAGTTCTTCTCTGACGCATCCTGTTCTTAGGACCGTGGTGGAGTGATTGTTCCTTTTTCAACATCAATAAATTATTGATGAATTGACACAGTTTGCCTCTGTCTTTATTGAAGGGTATTGTTTTTTGGTTAAACTTTCCTTCAATTAGGTTCATCTTTTGATTATATTTTTGGTCTGTTCTGAATAAATCTATTCAGCCAGTTAAGGTTTTGAGGTTTCTCACCTGCTTATTATGCACCTTGTGGTGTATCGTTTCGCTGTTGAGGTTTTTTTGACGGGTGTCAGGGTGTGTTATGGTTCTATCAGACCCTGTAAGGCATGGACTATATCCTGCTATGCCTTAACCCAACAAAGCGTAGCTTTTAAAGGGTGGCAGCTTACACGAAATAGAACGTTGGTTACGTACTGCAACCTTAGATTCTATGAGTGTAAGCATAGCCCATTAAAACTGGGGCCTCTCTGATTCAGTTTCAGTTTCATTTATTTATTCATGTTATAAAAATAGAACACACAACAAACACATGTTTCTTGTATAAAAAGAAAATATAAAATGAAAGGCGGCAGAAGAAGAAAATATCTTATTATGTCTGCCCCTTTTTAGAAAAAAAGAACAATTTCAAACAATAATTATATATAAGTAACAATGAAAAAAATGAATAACTCATCTCAATTTTCAAATTTCGAGATATTACACATTGAACTACTTCATACATATTTCTTCAACAATTCACTCTTTATAATTTTTTTAAACACAAACATCGACATTGCTTTTTTAATATCACACTCTAAGTCATTTCACAATCCAACTCCCTGGACTGAGGTATACCATCCCTTCAAACTAGTTCTGTATTGTGTCTTTACAAATACATCAGTTCCCTTTAGGTTGTAACAGCTTGATCTTTTAACAAAATGTGTCTGAATATTTAAGGGTAGTGCATTGTTATGAGCTTTATACATCATCATTAAAATATGGTAATCTACTAAATCATGGAACTTCAGTAATTTCAACTGAGAAAATAATATACTAGACGAATGACAGTAATGTTTTCTTGCAATAATCCTTATGGATCTTTTCTGTAAAATAAAAATAAGTTTTGTAATAGTTTTACATGCTTTTCCCCAAACATTAATGCAATAAATTAAATGCGGAACAATGATGGTGTTATACAACAGATACAATGTTTTGTCATTCAATAGGTCCCTAACCTTATACAGTACAGCAATGGATTTAGATATTTTCATTTTTACAGAATCTATATGTTTTTCCAAGTTATTTTGTCATCAATGACAACACCCAAGAACTTGATCTCACTCACTCTACAGATCTCACCACCCTCAATTGTAAATTGGACATCTGCGGTTTTCTTTTTATTACCAAATATCATATAATGGGTTTTTTCTAGATTTTATGATAATTTGTTTAGTTTAAACCAAGTCTGTATTTTGACAAACTCTTTCTTCATCAATTCCAACATCTGATTCATATCCTCACCTAAACAAAAGAAAGTAGTATCATCTGCAAAGAGGATACATCTGAGGAGTCCCGACACATTAACCAAATCATTAACATATAAAATAACAACTTAGGTCCAAGTACAGAGCCTTGGGGAACTCCACAAGTGATATTACAATAATCAGATCTTACATCATCAATCTGTACGAACTGCTTCCTATCTTTCAAATAACTATGTACCCACTGCAGCGCTGGTCCTCTAATGCCATACACATTCAATTTCTCAAGGAGAATGGTGTGATCTATTGTATCGAAAGCCTTTTTTAAATCAACAAATAAACTTATACCATATTGTTTTTTATCAACAGCTGTAGTTATTTCTTCCATAAACTCCATGAGAGCCATAGATGTAGAATTATTTGCTCTAAACCCATACTGACTTTCACTTAAAAGATTTTGCCCATCAACAAATGTGTCCAATCTATTAACAAATAATTTTTCTAAAATTTTTGAAAACTGTGGCAACAAGGAAATTGGTCTGTAATTAGTAAATGCACATTTATCACAATTTTTAAAGAGTGGAACAACTTTAGCTACTTTCATTCTATCTGGGAATGTTCCTGTCGAAAAAGACAAATTACATCCATCCATCCATCCATCCATTTTCCTCCGCTTATCCGGGGTCGGGTCGCGGGGGTAGCAGCCTAAGTAGGGAGGCCCAGACTTCCCTCTCCCCAGCCACTTGGAGCAGCTCCTCCGGGGGAATCCCAAGGCGTTCCCAGGCCAGCCGAGAAACATAGTCCCTCCAGCGTCCTGGGTCTTCCTCTGGGTCTCCTCCCGGTGGGACATGCCCGGAACACCTCACCAGGGAGGCGTCCAGGAGGCATCCTAACCAGATGCCCGAGCCACCTCAACTGGCTCCTCTCGATGTGGAGAAGCAGCGGCTCTACTCCGAGTCCCTCCCGGATGACTGAGCTTCTCACCCTATCTCTAAGGGAGAGTCCAGCCACCCTGCGGAGAAAACTCATTTCAGCCGCTTGTATCCGAGATCTTGTTCTTTCGGTCATAACCCAAAGCTCATGACCATAGATGAGGGTGGGAACGTAGATCGATCGGTAAATTGAGAGCTTTGCCTTTTGACTCAGCTCTCTCTTCACCACGACAGACCGGTACAGCGCCCGCTTCACTGCGGACGCTGCACCTATCCGCCTATCGATCTCACGCTCCAGTTTTCCCTCATTCGTGAACAAGATCCCGAGATACTTAAACTCCTCCACTTGGGTAAGGACCTCCTCCCCGACCCGGAGAGGGCACGCTACCCTTTTCCGGCTCAAGACCATGGCCTCGGATTTGGAGGAACTGATCCTCATCCCGGCCGCATCACATTCAGCTGCAAACCGCTCCAGCGAAAGCTGTAGATCACGAGCTGATGAAGCCAATAGGACCACATCATCTGCAAAAAACAGAGAAGCGATTCTAAGGCCACCAAAACGGATCCTCTCAACACCTTGGCTGCGCCTAGAAATTCTGTCCATAAAAGTTATAAACAGAATCGGTGACAAAGGGCAACCTTGGCGGAGTCCAACTCTCACCGGAAACGAGCCTGACTTACTGCCGGCAATGCGGACCAAGCTCTGACACCGGTCGTACAGGGACCTAACAGCCCATATCAATGGGCCTGGTACCCCATACTCCCGGAGTACCCGCCACAGAACCCCCCGAGGGACGCGGTCGAATGCCTTTTCCAAGTCTACAAAGCACATGTAAACTGGTTGGGCAAACTCCCACGCACCCTCCAGGACCCTGTTGAGGGTGTAGAGCTGGTCTAGTGTTCCACGACCAGGACGAAAACCACACTGCTCCTCCTGAATCCGAGGTTCGACTATCCGACGGACCCTCCTCTCCAGAACCCCTGAATAGACCTTACCAGGGAGGCTTAAGAGTGTGATCCCTCTATAGTTGGAACACACCCTACGGTCCCCCTTTTTGAATAGGGGAACCACCACCCCAGTCTGCCAATCCAAGGGAACTGCCCCCGATGTCCACGCGATATTGCAGAGTCGCGTAAGCCAACACAACCCCACAACATCCAGAGCCCTAAGGAACTCAGGACGAATCTCATCCACCCCCGGAGCCTTGCCACCGCGGAGCTTTTTAACCACCTCGGCGACCTCAGCACCAGAGATTGGAGAGCCCGACCCAAAGTCCCCAGGCTCCGCTTCCTCAGTGGAAGACGTGCCAGTAGGATTGAGGAGGTCTTCGAAGTATTCCGCCCACCGACTCACAACATCCCGAGTTGAGGTCAACAGCACGCCATCCCCACCATAAATGGTGTTGGTCGCGTACCGCTTTCCCCCCCTGAGACGCCGGATGGTGGACCAGAATCGCCTCGAAGCCGTACGGAAGTCATTCTCCATGGCCTCTCCGAACTCCTCCCACGCCCGAGTTTTTGCCTCAGCAACCACCCGAGCCGCATGCCGCTTGGACTGCCGGTACCTATCTGCTGCTTCCGGGGTCCCACAGGCCAAAAAGGCCCAATAGGACTCCTTCTTCAGCTTGACAGCATCCCTCACCGCCGGTGTCCACCACCGGGTTCGAGGGTTGCCACCACGACAGGCACCAACAACCTTGCGGCCACAACTCCGATAAGCTGCCTCGACAATAGAGGCGCGAAACATGGCCCACTCGGGCTCAATGTCCCCCGCCTCCCTCGGAACGTGTTCAAAGCTCTCCCGGAGGTGGGAGTTAAAGCTCCGTCTTACGGGAGACTCTGCCAGACGTTCCCAGCAGACCCTCACAATACGTTTGGGTCTGCCAGGTCTGACCGGCATCCTCCCCCACCATCGGAGCCAACTCACCACCAGGTAGTGGTCAGTTGACAGCTCCGCCCCTCTCTTCACCCGAGTGTCCAGGACATGCGGCCGCAGATCAGATGAGACGACAACAAAGTCGATCATTGAACTACGACCTAGGGTGTCCTGGTGCCAAGAGCACATATGGACACCCTTATGCCTGAACATGGTGTTCGTTATGGACAATCCATGACGAGCACAGAAGTCCAACAACAGAACACCACTCGGGTTCAGATCAGGGGGGCCGTTCCTCCCAACCACACCCCTCCAGGTCTCACTGTCATTGCCCACGTGAGCGTTGAAGTCCCCCAGCAGAACAAGGGAGTCCCCAGGAGGCGCACCCTCCAATACCCCCTCCAAGGACTCCAAAAAGGGTGGGTAATCTGCGCTGCCGTTCGGCGCATAGGCACAAACAACAGTCAGAGCCCGTCCCCCCACACGTAGGCGAAGGGAGGCTACCCTCTCGTTCACCGGGGTGAACCCCAACGTACAGGCACCAAGATGGGGGGCAACAAGTATGCCCACTCCTGCTCGGCGCCTCTCACCAGGGGCAACTCCAGAGTGGAAGAGTGTCCAACCCCTCTCAAGGAAACTGGTTCCAGAGCCAGAGCCATGCGTTGAGGTGAGTCCGACTATTTCTAGCCGGAACCTCTCAACCTCACACACTAGCTCAGGCTCCTTCCCCACCAGAGAGGTGACATTCCATGTCCCAATGGCCAGCTTCTGTAGCCGAGGATCAGACCGCCAGGGTCCCCGCCCTCGGCCACCACCCATTCCACAATGCACCCGACCCCTTTGGCCCCTCCCACAGGTGGTGAGCCTATGGGAAGGGGGACCCACGTCTCCTCTTCGGGCTGTGCCCGGCCGAGCTCCATGGGTGAAAGCCCGGCCACCAGGCGCTCGCCAACGTGCCCCTCCTCCGGGCCTGGCTCCAGAGTGGGGCCCCGGTGACCCGCGTCCGGGCGAGGGAACATTGTTTCCATTTATATTATTCATCATAAGGGGTCTTGTGGGCTGCGCTTTGTCTCGTCCCTCACCTAGGACCTGTCTGCCTTGGGTGACCCTACTAGGGGCATAAAGCCCCTGACAGCATAGCTCCTAGGATCATTGGGACACTCAAACCCCTCCACCACGGTAAGGTGGCAGCCCAGGGAGGGGCATATAGGGACAATAACATGACTCATTATTTCTTTCACAAACATCATGTCCATGTCTGCCCAGTCTTTAGATCTCTTGTCTGAACATTTGTTTACTAGATTCATTATTTCTTCTTTGTCTGCTCCTTTCAGAAAAAAACTATTTTCACAACCATTAATTGAAGAGTTCACATCTCCAAACACTTTAGGTATTTTAGTTGCAAGGCTAGTTCCAACATTGACAAAATAATCATTAAAGCCATTGACAATTTCTTTTTCATCATGGATTTCCTCATTGTTCACCACAAAATACTTTGAAATACTCATTTTCACCTTGTGTTTTTTCAGAACACTATTCATTACAGTCCATGTTGCTTTCATATTACCATTACTCTTATGTAGTAAATCACTATAATATTCCCTCTTTTGTTTTCTTATAATCCCTACTAGTTTATTTTTATATTTCTTGTATTTTTCTTGTGTCTAATGTTCTAGTTTTCAGAAAACATGAATACAAATAGTTATTTTCTTTTTTTTTTACATGCATTTTGCAATCCTTTCGTCATCCATGGTTTCTTAACAAAATCTTCTCTTATGCAATTTTGTGACATACAGTTTTTTATACAAAGCTTCCAAAATATTCATAAACTTATCATATGATTTATTAACATAATCAACATACACATCATCCCAATTTTGTTTATCTAAATCTTCTTTTAATTTATCCAAGGCTTTTTTAGATGTATTTATTATTTTTATCTTTCTTGTGTTTGTTTCTGTATTGATGTGATCTTTGCAATAGATCACAAAAACTGGTAAGTGATCACTTATATCAGTCATTAAAATACCACCTAACACATCCCCATCTGTTATATTTGAGAAAATATTATCAATTATTGTTGCACTAAATAATCACAAGAGGCGAGTTTTTTTTTCCCTCTGGAATCCAAGATGGCTGCTGGTTGTAGATGTGGTTTTGTTGGGCTCCACATTCCAGCCAGCTTTACATCTAGTTTTAATGTGATTTTGGTTTATCTGTCATTATATCTCCTGGATATTTTTTCTACATTTGGCTCTGTTATGGTGGGTGTTCTTCAACACCTTTGGACATTGCAGCTGTTTCACCAGGAAGACCAAACGATCATCAGGAGACACAAAGGCCAAAAACAAAGAAAGGGCGTGGTGGTTGTTTGTTTGCTGTGTTTTTGGTTACTGCTCACCCCGTTCAGGCAAAGTCAGAGCCAAATGACCACAGCAAAAACTTCTCTACAAACGGACAATGAACTTCATTTTTTTGGACATGGTTATTTAGTACTTTTCTCTAACCTTTGGCAAAATGGCAACAGAGTCGATCCACCAGTCCAGCTCAGCCATCACAAGGTAAATACCAAGGTTCACCTGCGGAACATCTTAATGGTTTTGCTTCTGTTGAGTGGGGACGTACACCTTAACCCAGGTCCAACCATCCAGCTTAATGGTGGAGCCACGACTCTCAGGAATCCCCCAATTGCAACTGACACCTGCGTCATTGGGAACACCCACGTCACGCAGAAGATCGAGACAAGTCTGGCGGGGACAATAAATCAGCTGCTTGATATCCCCCCGGTGGGGCTGGAAGGTTCCCCTGGCCTGATGGAGAAGTGGAACAATGGAACCTCATCCCGACGGAACATCTCAAGTCAACAGCAGCTGGTGGAGTACCAGCACACCGGTACGGTGCCTCAGCAGGAGAGAGGGAAGAAAGGAAAGGTGACAACAAGCTGCACTTCTCACACAGACAAACCCTGCAGGTACTTTCAAACTGTTAATCATGCCAAAATAATCTGGGACAAGAACACCAAACTTAAAGGAATTGTCGGAGGACATTTAAACATAAGGAGCATTTTTTCAAAGGTAGATCAGATTCAACACCTGCTGACAAACTCCAACCTGGACTTTCTGGCTCTCAGTGAAACCTGGTTGAATGATCATGTGCCCACTCACATTATTGATGTTCCTGGATATGTCTGCCTCAGACAAGACAGACTGACAGGTAAAGGTGGGGGTGTTCTCATTTACATAAGGGACACCTTCAAGTGCTCTAAAATTAATGTACACACTTATGGACTGGAATGTTTGGCTGTGAATATAGTTTTATCTCCTAAGATGAACTTTTCTGTGGTTGTTTTATACAACCCTCCATCTTTTAATGTGTCATTTTATCAAAATTTAGATGAATTTCTTAAACAGTTAAACTGGAAAAGTGAAATTATTATTTTAGGTGATTTTAACATTAATTGGCTTGAGAGAGAAAGTAAATTGAAATTAAAAATGACTGCATCCAAATACACATTACATCAAATGATCAAAACTCCCACAAGAATAACAAAAAAAAGTAGCACACTCATTGATTTAATCTTCACTAATAAACCAGAGCGTGTAACAAAAACATATAATCTTATCACGGGATTATCGGATCACAACTTGACTGTAATTATCAGAAAATTGTCAAAAAAACGTCTGTCGAGGTTTTGTTTTCAATCAGACACTAATGTCCAGCACACAGGGATCAGAAGGAGTGATACTGAACAATTTCACAATGAAATACAGGATATGGACTTGGATTTGACCTTACAAGCACATGACCCCAATACCTGTTGTAACATTCTTACAGAATCCCTTGTAAAGATCATTCATAAATTTACAAAGCCAATTAAAAGTAAGCAGAAAAAGCCTTCACTGCCATGGATTAATTATGAGTTACATCAGCTGATGAAAAAGAGGGACTTGGCATTGAAAAAATCTCTGCGTACTAAACTGAACACAGACATTCTCATGTTTAAAGGTCTTAGAAATAAAGTGGTTAGTTGTTTAAGAAAAGCAAAAGCAGAATATTTTACTGAACTGATTTCCCACTCAGGAGGCCGGAGCTCCTCTCTTTGGTCACATATCAACAAACTTACAAAAAAAGATATAAATCAGAAAAAAAGGTTAACTCAACTGAACATTAAGGGACACATGATATCAGACCCTACAATAATGGCAAATGCTTTTAATGATTATTTTATTAACTCAGTGGAAGAATTGGCAATACATTTTAATTCCATAGATCCAACAGAGAATTCAGTTACGATTGACACAATTTTTCCTTTTACTCTCAACAAGATCAATATTTGTAAAACTCAGCATATAATTAATCAATTAAAAACATCTAAAGCTAAAGATGTCTTTGGAATAGATACAGAGTTTATAAAGAAACATACAGTTTTATCAACCCCTATAACTCACTTAATCAGAGTCAGAGTCAGAGTCAGAGAGAATTTATTGTCATTTGCACCGCATGTAGTACATGTGTTGAAAACGAGATTATGTACACAGGGTCCCAGTTACATCCAACAACAAATGCAAGAGAAAAACAATAATAACATCTAGGATTAACTAAGAGAGACATCAGCTAGTAATACACTAAGCCCTAATGTAGTAGAAAAACATCATTATAAACAGCAGCACGAACATGAGCAGATGGTCACAGATGAACGCAGCAACAAGAAACAGATCAGTATCAGCATGATGTGACATTTTGCAGTGTTTATTCTTATTATTTATTTATTCATGAGTCTGACAGCCTCAGGGTAGAAGCTGTTCCTCAGTCTAGTGGTTCTACATTTGATGCTCCTCAACCTCCGTCCCGAGGGGAGTGGTGCAAAGAGTGAGTGTGCTGGGTGAGTGAGGTCTTTCATGATGCAGGTGGCTCTTTTTCTGCATCTGGAGGTGTAAATGTCTGTGATGGTGGGGAGACTGACTCCCACAGACTTCTGTGCAGCCTTCACCACTCTTTGTAGAGCTTTCCTCTCTGCAACTGTGCAGCCTCCATGCCACACGTTGATGCTGGAGCACAGGACGCTCTCCACTGCACACCTGTAGAACGAGGTGAGGACTGAGCTTCTCAGACCGGCTCGTCTCAGCCGTCTGAGGAAGTAGAGTCTCTGATGACCTTTCTTGATCAGGCTGGTGGTGTTATTGCTCCAGCTGAGGTTATCATTCAAGTGTACACCCAGGTATTTGTAGCTGGAGACCACCTCCACCGCAGATCCACCTATATACAGTGGGGTGTGGGTGTGTTTGTTCCTTCTGAAGTCCACAATCATCTCCTTCGTCTTCTTCACATTCATGTGAAGGTTGTTCTCTTTGCACCAGCTCTCCAGATGTTCCACCTCCTGTCTGTAGCTGGATTCATCATTATCTGTGATGCATCCCACCACAGCTGTATCATCTGCAAACTTAACAATATGACAGCCTGGATGTGTGGCTGTACAATCATATGTGAGCAGAGTGAACAGAAGAGGGCTCAGCACACATCCCTGAGGAGAGCCAGTGCTGAGGGTGATGGTGGAGGAGGAGAAGTTGTGGATCATTAATAAACTTATCTTTTAAGAAAGGGCTATTTCCTGATACCTTCAAAACAGGACTAATAACTCCAATTTTGAAATCTGGTGACTCCGAGCAAGTTAGCAACTATAGACCAATTAGTATTTTACCAGCAATATCCAAAGTGATGGAAAAAGCAGTAGCAGAGCAGCTTATTAGTTATTTAGAAAAAAACCAGCTTCTTTGTCCAGTCCAGTTTGGATTTCGTTCTGGTTACTCAACAGAACTGGCTACCTCCTACCTTACAGACAATATTAAAAGATCTTTAGATGATGGTAAGGTAGTTGGAGCAGTGTTCCTGGACTTGAGAAAAGCCTTTGATACAGTGAATCATGACATGCTCTTACATAAACTCAGTAAATATAACTTCTCCAAGTTAGCAATCAGCTGGTTTAGATCATATCTAAAAAATAGAGAACAGTGCGTCAAAGTTAATGGGATGAAATCCAGCCCCCAAACATGTACTATGGGAGTTCCACAGGGTTCCATTTTAGGTCCATTGCTTTTCTGTTTATACATCAACGACTTACCGGACAGTTGCAAATACGCCAAATGTCAGATGTATGCAGATGATGCCATCATATATGTATCTGCAAAGACTCCACCACAGGCAGCAGAGTTACTGAACAGGGAGATGGAGGGAGTGTCTCAGTGGTTTAAGAATCACTGTTTGACTCTGAACTGCAACAAAACAGTCTCAATGTGTTTCACTATCCGGCGTAAAGTCTGTAACTTTTCAATTGTGATTGATCAAAAGGAAATCCAAAAAGTGGAAGAGTTTAAATATCTGGGTGTCATTTTAGATTCCCACCTTAACTTTGAGGCTCACATTAGGAAAATGTTTAAAACCATTAAGACAAATATAAATTGTTTTCGTCTTATAAGATCTTGTTTATGTGGAAAATCTGCTCAGTTGTACCTTCATGCCATGATTATGTCTCATTTCTCATACTGTGTCACTGTCTGGAGCCAAGCAACTCAATCGACTTTAAAACCTATGAGGATGTTGTACTCACAAGCACTGAAAGTTCTAGACCAAAAACCATTGAAGTGGCACCACTGTAAAATACTTGATAAATATAACCTATTAAGCTTTGACAATTTTTTAAAATTTTCTTGTTTAAAATTAACTTTTAAATGTATTAATGGTCTTGTCCCTGAACTGGTGAGCAGAATGATTTTAAAAGTCAGCAGCTCAGGAGTTGCAACAAGAGGTGCAGTTGATGGAGACTGTAAACCTACAAAATACAAAACATCATTTGGTCAATGCTCCTTCTCATTTAAAGGTCCCCATATCTGGAATAGTTTACCATCAGCAATAAAAACATTGACTGATCTTAGAGGTTTTAATTCACAGGTGAAAAAATGGTTGAAACAAAACCAAATCTGTGAACACTGAATCCTATAGGGACAGAGGAGCAGCTGTGTGTGTGTGAGGGAACTGTTTAAGCCATTTAAACTTCATTAAATTTTTATTTTATTTTAGATGTTTTTATATAGGGAACTGTTTAATCTTAATTAAATTTTAATTTTATTTTAGCTGTTTTTATATAAAAGTCCAACCAAGGACTGGGTTTGCAAATTAGCCTATGGCTAGAAATCCTGTGTACAAGACAACGGTTGCTTCGTTTTTAACATGTAACATGGTTTATTGTGCTGTCCTTGTTCAAATAAACTTGAATGAAACTATGTGTTGTAATTCGTGTTGGATTAGAAATCAATGGGTAAAGATTTAAGCTGTACATTGAATTCATGAATGTATTGATGTTATTAGAATCCGTTTTACTCCCTATATCAATGTTAAAGTCACCACACAAAAAAAATATTTTCATTACAACTCTTTTCTAAGAGCTCTATAATTTTATCAGTAAATAATTCCACACTTGAACTTGGTGATCGATATACACAACTCAATATGATGTTTATATCATTCTTATTTATTATTTCTATTGCTAACATTCCCATTAGATTATCAACAACTGTCGACATTTCACTAATTCATTTGTATTTTATACAATTTTTTACAAATAAAGCCACTCCACCACCTCTTTTATTGTTTCGGTTCATATAATGTAACTCATACCCTTCAATATGAGCATTATTTATGTTTTCATCATATAACCAAGTCTCTGATAGTGCTATTAATGTAAATGTTCTATCTAATTGTTCCAGGTAGTCTGTTATCTTTGATATATTAGCGTTTATGCTTCTGCTATTGAGATGAATAATAGAGAGGCCTCCATTTGTCATATTAATATCGTTAAATTGCTTTTCATTATAATATTCACTATCTTTAATATCTGGAATGAAATTTGTGTTAATAACATCTTCAACATGATGTATTTTGGATTCTGAATCTTCATACATTGTCATATTTCAATGTATTTGTTCATTAGACTGTTTATGTTGTCCTTTTTTTGTGAGTTATTGGTTCTCAGATGGCAGAAGAAAAAAAAATATTGTCTTTGGGAACAGTATAATGGTCCACGGGCGATTTTATAGTGGACCACAGGGCGGGCCCACAGCAGGTGGTCGTGGACTACAAGTCTTCAATGTTGGCGCAAAGAGCGAGGGATAAACCCAACAAAGCGTAGCTTTTAAAGGGCTACGCTTACACTCATATAATCTAAGGTTACAGTACGTAACCAACGTTCCTGTTTTTAGTATTTTACACCGCTGTATAATATAGCTGTTTTTGTTTCGGGTTTTTTATACAGTTTTCTTATTATTTTAAATTCATATGCTTTCTTATGATTGTCTACTGTTGTACTGATAAATATTTCCTAGAGGGTAAACTATATCTTGGCTGCAAGTATCAGGTTGCGAAATCCTTCCTTTTCTAGAACTGATAGCGGTTGGTCATTAATTATGAAGTTTAGCAACTTTTCAGTAAACATTCGAGCTCCGTGGCTTCAGCAGTGTTTTTCTTGTTCAGTCCAGGGCAGGCGCTCTGATTTCGGTCAGCTGCCCTCAGACTGTGCCTTCTCCGACACGGGCAGACAGAGCGGGTCGGATTGTGCACGGCTGGCCAGGGTCGAGATGCCTGTGTTTCTGTTCAGCGAGAGTGGCGTCCCGCTGAAGCCACAGAGCTCGAATGTCTAATGTAAAACTAACTTGACCGTGGTTTTATGTGGTGCTATGGCTCTGCAGACATTGCACGTTGCTGTCTTGTAGTGTTTAGTGTCAAATACTTCCACATAGCAGACATGTTACGATGGAAAGTTGGCTAGCTGTTTGCTAAAGCACTGCTCACTCAGTCATCACATTGTAGCTGGCTGCAAACTATGAAATGGATTTCCTGAATGTGAGGTGGGTCTTATTACTCTGGGTTCATGAGACATGCCTCCGTTCAGGAAATCCATTCCATAGTTTGAAGCCAACATGCATCATGGATCAGAAATATCGGCAGGTTGGATCGGAAAATCCGATACGTAAATTATGCTGGTATCGGAGGCCGATACCAATACCGGACCCCCCCCCC
>JBBPBX010039586.1:0-20883 GCA_038048925.1 Garcialebias charrua
ATTAGGGAGGGTACCGGCACTTATTTTTTTCCACTTAAAGCACTGGAGTTTGTTTAATGGGATTAAGCAGATGAGTTATTGTGGAGAAGAGCTGTTTAGAGTTTCCAGGGCAGGTGTTGATGATGTTAAAATAACATTTGGAGCGTGCTTCTTTAAGAGAATAGGCGTACGCTTTCTGATGTTCTTTATATGCCTGCTTATGCACAGAGAGACCAGATGATTTTACACGTCTCTCAATAGCACGGCCAGTTGCCTTCATCTTGCGCAGCTCACCAGTGTACCAGGGGGCTGAACGGGAGAAAGACACCAGTCTTGACTTCAAGGGGGCGTGTAGGTCCAGGAGCTCCCGGAGGGATTGGTTGTAGTAATCCACAGAGTCATTTGCAGATGAATGATTGACAGCGGTCAGGGCGTGAAGATCATCAGACAGAACATCAGGGGAAATGTTTTTAAAGTCACAGAACTGGATAGGTCTTTTTGGGTTTGAAGCAAGCAAAGAAGAAGGCACTTCCAAAGAGATGACCCTGTGGTCAGACACCCAGGTCATATACAGTACAGATAAGTTATTGATGAGTACAGTGTCAGTAATCACCAAATCCAGAGTATGCCCCCTGTTGTGCGTAGGGGCGTCAACGTGTTGGGTAAGATTAAGAGAGTCCAAAAGAGACTTAAAATCTGTTGCCAGAGGTGAAGAGGAATTGTCCATGTGGATATTTAAGTTGCCAAGAAAAATTGTTTTCACAGGGGAGGTGCAGAAAAAGGTGAGGAGGTCATGTATCTCTGAGTTAAATGAAACATGCGGTTTGGGAGGCCTATAAATCAATATAACGTTCATCAGGAGTGGGGCTTTGAAGTTGAAGGCCAAACATTCAAAAGAAGAAAAGTCCTGAGAAACCAGATGAGACAATTTTAAATTACTGCGATAAATTACTGCCAGACCACCACCACGGCCAGTGCAGCGGGCTCTCTGCAGATAACTGTATCCAGAGGGACACGCTTCATTCAGAGAACTGAACACATCTGGTTGATGCAAAGTTTCTGTGAGGCACATGAGGTCTAAGTTCTTCTCCAGAATGTGATCATGAATAAGACATGATTTGTTGGATAGTGATTGTACATTGAAAAGTTCTATTTTAATACTAGTTGGAGCTGAAGTTGTTTGAACCGGTTTAAGCAGACTGAAGTCCACTCCACGTTTTCCTTGCCACTTCGTGAGCTATGGACTACAAGGGACTACAGACGCAGCGTTCTGATGACGTAATCGAGGTGCGACACGTCTCTCAGTCCAGACAGAAGGAATTTTCTCAGAGCTCGCTTGAGAATAAACTTTTCTTTCGAGAGCTTCTATGGATATAACGAGATCTACGCAGAAGTCCCAGTTGTTTGATGGTGGAAACAGAAGGAGGAATGGAGCAGTTGTTAAGTTCAAACAACTGCGAGGCGGAGTAGGTCAACATTGTCGAGCCGGTGGAAGCTAACACGGAGCTAGCCGCTAACAGCAGGCCCACGGCTCCGAGAAAGATATTCAGGAAGCAGTGAGAGGTAACTTGAATGAGCATTACCTTGACGGAGTACACGAGAGAATCCAGAACAGTCCAGAGGACACAGAAGCCGACAAATGCAGCAGGTAAGCGAACAATAAATGCAGCTACGTGGTTCTCTAAGCTAAATTCGTGCTAGAGCTAACGGGAGGTTGACAGCCCCCACTACTAAAATTCCGGTTAGACTAGTAAGTTTTCGATCTAAAGAATCCAGCAAACAAGTCAAATCTTGGCTTCGCTATGGTCTCTCATCTTGAGCAAGTACAAGGGCATCAGTGGAAAGGAAAAACTCCCTTTTAGAGGGAAGAAACCTTTAACAGAACCAGGCTCATGACAAGCGGTCATCTGCTTTGACCGGCAGCGTGTAACGTCTGCAGATCCACAACGTTGTCAGAAGAGACAATTGCTCTAAAACTTAATCACAGAAAGGTAGAAAGGTAGAAATGCCCAACAAGGGTCGGTGAAAAAGAAAACAGCAGAAAGTAACAAGAAAGCTCGAGGAGCAAAAAGTACGAGGAGCAGCGGCAGCCAAGGTGTGCCCGCGTCCGCTCACACAGGTGCTGTCACACAGGTGCTGTCACAAAGGTGACAGGTAACATTATGACTTTATGATAGTTGAGTTATGGCTCACCTCCCCAAAGGGTTTGATTGTGACTATGTTGTACGAAGCTGGGTCTCTCTCCACCAGACATGTTTCCGTGAGGGCGAGGATACGCTTCACTGGCTCCTGGAAGAGACCCGATCGCACCAACATCATAATACTAATAATGATTAAAACGCATAAAATCAACTTACAGTCAAACATAATTACGACTTGAAATTTAATATTTTACTGTTGAAAAGGCATAGAAACAATCAGGTCATAAATTTAAATATTTCATAAAGAAAGATCCTCAGTAACATGAGCATGAGAAACTGACAAGTAGCTCAAACAATTTACTTATAATAAACATCACCGTGCAACATTAGAGCAAAAAACATGGTCTTCTAGAAAGCCACATGTAGTAGTATACATGTAGTGTAGTACCGGTATAAACATTTAAATGATGTAAAAGTGGACAGAATATCAGCTTAAAATCCCTTAAATAAAGAAAATAAGTAAAACCTACAAATTATGTTTTGGTTATATGGGAAAAAAAAAAAAACATTTACGAGACCTAGTATGAAAAACTGCAAGAGTTAAACCAAACTTGGCAAATACACAAATCTTACAGATTCAAGGTGAGCAAGTTTAGCCAAATAAAATAATAATAATAATAATAATAATAATAATAATAATGAATTCAATTTATAACGCACTTTTCATTAATGAAAATCTCAAAGTGCTACAAGGAGCAACAAAATTAAATATCAATAAAACAAATAATAAAACAATTAAAATCAATAACAATATCAGCTAAGATCAAAAGTAGAATCATGAGGAGGTAGAGTATGCTTGGTCGAAAAGAAAGGTCTTCAAGCCGCTCTTAAAGTCAACCACAGACTGTGGGGCTCTTAGACAGTCAGGAAGAGAGTTCCACAGGCGGGGGGCAGCCACACTGAAAGCCCGGTCTCCCATGGTCCTTAATTTGGTTCTCGGAATGTGAAGGAGATTGCTGTTCTGTGACCGCAGCGAACGGGTGGATGAGTATGGAATAAGAATATCCTTCAGATAATCTGGTGAAGTTCCGTGTAAGCATTGATG
This sequence comes from Garcialebias charrua, assembly GCA_038048925.1. NCBI lineage: Eukaryota > Metazoa > Chordata > Actinopteri > Cyprinodontiformes > Rivulidae > Garcialebias > Garcialebias charrua. The sequence goes on from JBBPBX010039586.1 coordinate 3,226, forward strand.
TGTAATGAGAGCAGTTTTGTACTGAATTCTGTAGGCGACAGGAAGCCAATGAAGGTTATGGAGAATGGGCGTAATATGTTCAAATTTACGAACTCTCAACAAGATCCTTGCTGCACTGTTTTGAATATATTGAAGTTTCTGAAGGTTTTTGCCAGGGATTCCAATAAACAGGGAGTTGCAGTAGTCGAGCCTGGAGGAGACAAAAGCATGGACGAGCTTCTCAGCATCGGAAAAAGTTAGGGATGGGCGAAGTCTAGATTTCGAAGATGGCCCATTTTTATTCCAAGATTAGTAACAGAGGTGGAGAGGGGGATGTCTTGTCCAGAAAAGGAAAGTGTTGTTATAGGAGATGTTTGTACCTGGTGAGGGGTGCCAATCAGTATGGCCTCAGTCTTGGAGCAGTTTAATTGAAGAAAGTTCTGATTCATCCATGCCCTAATTGCCTCCAGGCAGGCAGAGAGGGCAGTGAGTGAAGATGGAGATGACAAGGTGGAAGATGAGGATGCTCCAGTCCTGATGTAAAGCTGTGTATCGTCGGCATAACAGTGAAAAGAAATGTTGAACTGATTAATAATTTGACCTAAAGGCAGCATGTAAAGGGAAAACAGCAGGGGCCCCAGAACCGACCCCTGAGGGACACCACAGGAGACACAAACTGTCTGGGACGTGGCGTTGCCAAGACTAACACATTCCAGCCTATTGGAGAGGAAAGATTTGAACCAGTCCAGGACTGTGTCGCAGAGACCGACCTCCACATGAAGACGGTGGAGGAGGATACTATGGTCCACAGTGTCGAAGGCTGCAGTGAGGTCAAGGAGGACAAGGATGGAGGGAGAGCCAGTGTCAGCAGCCAAGAGGACATCATTGGTAACCCTCAGCAATGCAGTCTCTGTACTGTGAGCTGCCCTGAATCCAGACTGGAACTTCTCATACAGGGAGTGTTGTTGTAGGTGATCCTGCAGCTGAGCAGCAACAGCTTTTTCCAGCACTTTAGACAGAAAAGGGAGGTGTGAAATTGGGCGGTAATTAGAAAAAATGTCGGGATCCAAATTAGATTTTTTCAGAAGAGGCCTAATGATGGCGGTTTTTAGAGGCAGTGGAACATGACCAGATTGTAGAGACTGATTTATTATTTGAGTGATAAGTGGGCCTATTGCAGAATGATTGGTTTTTATGAGAGACGAGGGGAAAGGATCCAGGGCGCAGGATGAAGGCTTCATTTTCTTGATGATGGCCTCCACCTCACTCTGAACAACTTCGTCAAAGCTGTTTAGGGTCCCAGAATGCAGACGGGTGGGTGGCACACTGAGAACGGGGAGGTTGTGGAGCTGAGATCTGATAGTGTCAACTTTGGTTTTAAAAGATGAAAGAAACAGGTCGCATTTTTGAGCAGAGTCCTCAAGAGTTTGCTTAATGGGATTAAGCAGACGAGTGATTGTGGAGAAGAGCTGTTTAGAGTTTCCAGGGCAGGTGTTGATGATGTTAGAATAATATTTGGAGCGTGCTTCTTTAAGAGAATAGGCATATGCTTTCTGATGTTCTTTAAAATGAACTAAAATGTAGGAACATACTTGTTTTGTGCATCAAATAATGAACAGAAATGTGTTTTGCACAAATTATAAAGTAACATTACATGTTTTATTATTTGAATATAAACTGTTGTTGTATCAGTTTATACTATTGGATCAAATTCAGCATTAAAAAAAAAACGGCTGATTAATTCTTTATTAATGGAGAAAATTTAGTTTATGTCACAATAAGCTCAATTTTTAACTGTTAATAAGATTGCACGTGTTCTTTTGAATAAACACAGCTTTCACAAACTTAAATGGTGTGATCTGCAAGCTTTAAGTACAGTTTATTACTGTGCAAGCGTTAAACAGTGTCAGTGCTGAACAAACTGGTCAAAATTTAGATGAGAAGTCCAGCAAGGGGCTAAGAAATGTCTAATTATGCCTCAATCTTTGCTCAGTTCCTCTTTTTTCTTGTCAATCACTCCTTTGTCACATATTAAAATTAAGGCATGTGGTTTAAATGTTGATCGTTTAGATCAAATTAGTTTAATAAAACCCATTGTTGTCTGATTATAAAAAATATACAAACTAGAAGTTAAATTGTTGCACATTTTCTAAACAGAAAACCAAACTGATGAGACATGCAGGTTTATATTCTGACCATGCTTTGATGACCATAGAGCACCCAAAAAATAATAATTGTAAAAAATATTTAGTGTGTTCTAACCGGGTGTCGAGTTGTGATCTTCTGCACCACGAACTCGGCCAAAGACGTGATGCTTTCGTCTGAGCTGTACTTTCCCAACCTGTCCATCACAAAACCCTCAAAGCTCAGAGCCTCCTTCCTCACACGTAGCATGATGCCAATGAAGTTTCCAGCATGTTCTATGGCGCTGCGAATTATATCATCCCGATGCTCAGAGGCAAACAGATGCTAAAGAAATGGACAAATTTAAACATTTTAACTTTGCAAACATCAAATGGATCTGATGTGTACACACAAACACCAATATGAATGTTGTGAATACGTACTAGTCTGCTGAAGCCACCGTAAACAATGCAAAATCCACCCTGGTAATCAGAAAGCTCGACAAAGCCCTCGACATTTCGATAGTCATAGGAGCACAGCACTCTGTTCGTGTGGGGGTCGATCTGGTCGATGCCACCAGGTGTCACCTCTAAACTCACAGGCTTCCGTGTGTCGCTCCAGTGATGCTTGTAGCAGTTGTAACGCTGTGAAACGTGTAACACACATTTTTAGGCATTCAGGATATACGGTGCAGACGTCCTACAAAGACTGCTTACTCAACCAGGTAGACTTCATTTTGACGTTTCCCCTCATAATAAAGTCAGAACTTACCCTACCAGTTATCTTCCCTTCTGAAAACTCTGTTCTGAATCTCTGTAAATACAAAAACAACAGACCTGTAAGCTCTTCCAATCATTTCTATGTAGCAGCCATCAACAAATTATTTTTAACAAGAAACACTCATTTTTCTTACTCATTGTTGTGTTTCACAACTACAGTAAACAAAAGGATAATAATGAATTTACAATCACAGCGTTACTACTCAGTGACGTTTTCACAATCAGTGACCATCAGAGGGATAAATTAGCTCCAGCCTTGAAATCTTTCAAGAATAAAGTATAATTAAAAAGGAGAATGTTGATGGCATCTGACCAGTGCTTCTGTGAGCAGCTCTGTCCGGTGCTCTGTGGAGAACTTCAGCGTTTCTGACTTCTTGCCACTCCCTTTGCGGAACGTGAGGCTGAATTCTGTACCCTGACCTTTTCCTACAGGACCAATACCACAGATGTCTCCATAAGGCCACTGAAAAAACAAAAGCCAACAAAGCACACAGGTAAGAAAAAAATGTTTTGACTAAAGTTCTTTATGTTTGTACTTTCAAATCATAAATACATATTTATTGATAACTGAACATTACAAGTAGAGGAGTCAAGGGTCATCTTTACAAAAGTGATAATGCCTCATCAAAAATATACAACTATAGAACAGCATATACAGAAGCTTTATAAGCACTACTTGCAGTCAAGTTCACATAAAAAAGATGATATTGTCTGTTTTTAAATTGATGTCAGTCATATTTTAATCAGGATAAAGAAACGTGTACTCATGTACAGTCAGTGTAAGCAAACTAAAACCCTAAAGCAACATTTCCAAAAAGCTGTTACACTAAAATAAAGGTAGATAAAACTATTTCAAATGTGGTGTTTATTATAAATACACAAATAGCAGCAGCAGAATCGATTTTTGATACCAAAACAGACATTTAGTCTAAATGTCCGTTTTGGTATAATTTTGAATTTACCCTTATATTTCCATCATAAAAACTATTTACCTTGCCTTGTTTGGTATCATTGTTTTCAGGACAACCTCATCTACGGCACATGATTTTACAGTCTTTGTGTCATTTTGACAAAATGCATTATCACATTGGAGCAAAAAATAACATAAAAAATGAAATCCGTGTTAGTAAAATATTGATATGTTTACTATGAAATTCACAAAGATATTGAACGAACCATTTTGACAGCCTAAAATGAAAATTTCATTGGTAAATTTTAAGTACAGTACTTGTGGACAAACTTAGCTCCGAGACATAGTACTTTTGCTGCATCCTGGGGCATGAAAATCATATATTACTGTATTTATACAGTAGTCCCCTCACTTATCGCAGGGGTGTCTGGAACGTAACTCCTGCAATAGGTGAAAATTTGCAAAATAGGGATATATATATTAAAGAGAGCAGACAGACTGATGCTACGGTTAATGAACCCTGGGGGTGGGCTGACCATCAAGGCTCAGTTCAGGTCGCACTTGATTATTTAAAATAAACAATCCAATTGTGCAGCTCACTCAGGTATAAAACAGGACACACACCACCCCCTCCTTTCTTTTTCTGAGGCTGTCTGTTAAACGCCCGCCTGTTGTGCGTCTCTGGGACACAATAGGCGTGTTTCCATCAAGGTTTCTAGGTGCGCATTATGAAGCATCGCATCAGAAAAGCTAAATGGAAACGGCATAATTCGAGTTAACTTCCTCTAAGTCGCTCTAAAGTTTATACGCTCGCTTGAGGTAGTTTTTGGGGAGTCGATTCAGAGCTGAGTCGGCTAAACGACAGATGGAAACAGATTAGCCGACTCAGTTCTGCCGCAGCGAACATTCACGTCACGTGACTGATCAGCTGTTTCCGCTCCGGACAACATGTAACATCGCTAAAACTAGTTGGCATGACAGAATAAATACAACTTGCCCGATAGCAACACATACCTGAAATATTCTCTCCATTTTGCCGAGATGTCTGTTTTCAAACGCTACTTCCTGTTTACTGTGGAAGTGCGTAACGCTGACGTCTGACGTATGGCGCTGACGTGTGACGTAATGACGCTGACGTCTGACGTAGAGACGCTTTGCGTGGCATTGCAGATGCGCTTCAAGCCAGTTTAATGGAAACACTTCTGATCCTCATAATTTTAATTTACATTTTAGCGAAATTTTCTAAAATTCGCTCAAAAATCGAATTTAAATTGGATGGAAACATAGCTAATGAGGCTGTGTCTCAATTCAGGGGCTGCATCCTCATGAGTGCGCATTTGTCGGCCGCATACGTCATTGCCCCGCGCGGAGGACTGTCCCAATTCGAAGACTCCTCCTCATGCGGCCGAGGAATGCAGCCTACTTCCTGCCGAAATCCAAGGATGCATCTGTGAATCCTTCAAGACGGAGGCTATCCCAGAATTCGTAGCGCCAGCAGAGATTTCGCGGGGGGGTGGGACTTTCTGCGTGCAGGGGCAGGACTGCTGTGTGCTGTTGAGTCATCAGCTCGTTCAACCTCAGCGCAAGCTGAATCTCATTAAAATGTAACTACAGAAACGACTAAAAAAATATTTTTTAGCTGAATATATATTAGTGTTTCTGAGTTTACTGTTTGTTAAGAACTGATAACAAATCAGCTTATTTTACACGTGCGTAGCAAGGATTTTCTGAGGAGCGATCTGTTAAAACTCAGAGTGGACCTATAAATTGCAAGCTGCCCAGTAGGTCACTGCGTTAAGCATTCGGTTTGCATGCAGATCCCTTTTTCAAAAGCTGGTTCGAATCTCACTCGGTACGGTTAAAACTTATTTTATTTACGTTTGTCTTTTATTGGATAAAAAAAAGGAGTTTCACAAACTCCTTTTTTAAAATCTCAGTCCTCTAAAACTTATTTTACGTTTGTCTTTTATTGGATAAAAAAAAGGAGTTTCACAAACTCCTTTTTTTAAATCTCAGTCCTCATATTTTTATCCAATAAAAGACAAACGTAAAATAAGTTTTAACCGTACCGAGTGAGATTCGAACCAGCTTTTGAAAAAGGGATCTGCATGCAAACCGAATGCTTAACGCAGTGACCTACTGGGCAGCTTGCAATTTATAGGTCCACTCTGAGTTTTAACAGATCGCCCCTCAGAAAATCCTTGCTACGTACGTGTAAAATAAACTGATTTGTAATCAGTTCTTAACAGTAAACTCAGAAACACTAATATATATATACAGTACATGTATTCAGCTAACTAATATATTTTAGCGGTGTCCCTTCTCTTCCACACACACCGAGCGCGCAGAACTTCCCACCCACTTCAAGAGAACGCCCCACCCACTTCAAGGCCGGCAAACCTGAAGGCTAGACCGTCCCATTTCAGCAGTTTCGCTCAGCCCACCCGGTCTTGTGAGTGCGTGGCCTACTCGGCCCAGCTAGGCTGGGTCCTCATGAGGACGCAGCCCCTGAATTGAGACACAGCCTGAGAAAAGACAGACCCCACCTCACGCCCCTCCTTTCTCTTTCTCTGCTGTGCCAGACAGCCTGGGAAAGAGAAAGGAGGGGCCGTAGATGAACAAATATAGAATATAAGAGAAAATGCTTAGATGGAAATATAAGTCAGAATCAATTTTTTTAAAAGAGAGTAGCTGAGTGCAGCTCATTCAGGTAAAGACAGATATCACCGCCTACACCTTTCCCTTCCCTTTTTGAGGCTGTCTGTCAAGGCAGAGGAAAAAAAAGGAGGGGGCATGGGTGGGGTCTGTCTTTCCCCATCACCTCTGCTGTGATAGAGCCTCAGAAAGAGAAAGGAGGGGGGGGGGTCTGTCTTTCCCCATCGCCAATCTTGTGTACAATCTTACGTTGAAAACCCGCAAAAGAGTGAGTCCACAAAAGTCGAACCGCAAAGTATTGAGGGACTACTGTATATAATATTACTGTCCAAATAATTTTGTGTGACGCATTTACAGTAGCCTGGCCCTCGCCTTCCTACACAGCTCCGCTCAATTCTTTTTTCCCTTCACTGCTCCGTCTGGGACTTCTCCCATAGACAAGGATTTCTCCTGTAGATTTTTGACCGGACCAATCAGAGAACAGAAGGGGCGGAGTTTTTGGCCCCTAACCCACGCCCCCACCTGTTCCAGCGCGCAGCCAGCGAGCAGCCGCATGTTCTCATTCAAAGCGATGCAAAGCGATGCAGGACTGTTTTATATGTGACACAAATGTATTAAATTCCCCTTCTTAATCCCTTATCTGGAGTTTTCTTTTGTTTTTTTGCCAAAAGTCAAGTGATCGCTCCCTCCTCCTCCTCCTCCTCTCCCTCCGCTGAGTTGAATGAGGAAATGCCTCAGGTTGTCACTCACGAGAGAATTAAACTCGGGTTTTACGTTGCTGCCCGAGTCCCTGCAGATTTTCTGGTCTTCTGGTGTGCTGGACCAGAGCTCCATGGTTTTATTTTATTTTTTAGAACGTTTTATTAACATATAAACACAGAATATGCAGCGGCAGCGAGAGAAAATGCAGCAGGAGGCGGAGCAGATGTCAAGTTCAACAGACCACGGGGGAGCAGCCATATATGGCTCTGAGGGGGAGGGAGCAGAATGCTTTTCCCTGTTCAAAATTTTTCTAAGATCCAATGGTTTTGTTCCTCAGCAGAGGCCATGCCTCCAGCAAGAATTGGTTCTCTATAACAGAAAGTCCAGACCCTAGTACGAAGCGAAGTGAAGGACAAGGGTCTGGTTTTAACCAGGCTACATTTACAGCAATGTAAAAAATGAAAAATAGTGTTCACATGAACCACGGTCCATTTTCTTAGACTGAAGTTGTTTAATGACTGCAGCAATCCACTTTGGTCTTGGTCTCAGTTGAACTAGCTGACAGTTCATCAGCGTGGATAGAATTAAACAATTTCACAAAGTGAAGTTTATCAAAATCGATCTACAACAGTTAAAAAAACATTGCTCATACTGTTTCCACAAAATCCCTTCTTAAAAACAAAACCTGAATTATTGCTTTAACATGCTGGTGAAGATTCTCAGTCACCCAGGACATGAAAATCAGAACAAGCGTTCAATACAGAAACAACTGGACGTCTTCTGTTACAAATAAAGTCCAGTTGTTTCTGTATTGAACGCTTGTTCCGATTGCTGTAACATGTTTGAGGATGAGCACAAGACAAACGTATGTCCAGTTTGTGCAAATGTGTAATGCTATACAATTAATTTTAATAGCCTTATGAAGGCAGGAGTGGTAAACAAATTCCACAACCGCCTGTGAGGCACTGATGCCAACGTAAAGAAGAATCTCCTGTATGATCATAGTGCGTGGGTGAGGAACGTCTCATATATACCAACCTGATTTGTTACTTCTAGTGTGGTAGGGTTGTATGTGGTAATGCCATGTGTCCCCACTGAGAAGACGCGCTTGTATCTGCAACAAAAACAGGACGAGTCACAAACACGGTCTAACTGCACACAGAAGCAACACCTAGAACAGCACCGGCAGTCACGCAAACATCTGCATTAAATATCGAGCACAGAATGCATGAGTGGCGAAATGTTTTGTTACTTCCAAATGTCTTTTAGCTTACTAAAATACATTTATTGTAAAGAAAACATAATTGCAGTCCCCTGTAGGATGAATATATGATAAATCAACTATCAGTAGGAATCAGTCACCATGTTCAAAATTAAATTTCCAAACATTTTTGTGTCAAAGAATGAGCTGAAGCACAGAATGATGATAAACCCTCACTGACAGCCTATGTCAACACGTCATCGATCATACAGTAGCAAACCAAACAACAAAGCTTCAATGCTTGCCTTTACCATTTGTGGTATTATAGCTGCTACTTCCTGTATCTATATTTGTTGATTCTTTGACAAATATTAAAAGTACTTTGATGTAGGCTACATTAGCAGTTCAGAAATGAGTCAGCCACTAAAGCAGAAAAAAGTATTCAATGAAACGGTTACGAAAGTAAAGCTCACACACACACAGTAGGAAGGAAGTGTGGAAAACTCTGTGTGTGCACGTGTGTGTGTGTGTTACTGTGTGAATATCTGTGTAACTGAGCCAACGGGCATGTCTGTGTGGTTTGGCAGCAGTTCTAGTTTGCCTAGGTTATAACAATCTGCTGAGTGATTACATCATGGATCAGAGTGATTCAGTAATTTAAGGGTTTTGGTGTATATTTTAGATTGTAACATGTGTAACTCCAAAGAGGAGTAAGTTAATATGTGTATCTGTGTGGTTAGCCTGCACACAAAACATGCTGACTTGGCTAATGTCCTTTTGTACAGCCTCATTAAGTGTGGATAACAAGACGTCTGCTGGAATTCCATCAGCAGCTGTTATGCTACTAAAAGACTGAGTGGGAGAAAATAAAATTGAAGTTTCCTCTACGTAATGCATTTTCAGTTGAGTGTGAAGTGACAAACAGAAACAGCCAGGACAGTCAGAGGCCTTATGCAAGGTTAAAGTGAAACAATGGGTTCAAGCTCAGTCACTGATCTCCATTTTCTACAATTACCAAATGTTTTACTTTTAGACACCATTGTTAAATTGACAGCAGAAATTAGGCTGACTAATTAGGATGTTTTGTAATTATCAGAATAAAATCAATTTGCAAATGAGGGCTGTGAAGTCTCTGCTATCACAGTTGCAAAAACATCTTAACTTCAGAGACTTTTTTGTAAAGCAAAGTCCATCATCCATCCATTATCTTTTACCCGCTTCTTCCTTTTTGGGTCACAGGGGTCACTCGTGCCAATATCCAGCCATCACTGTGCGAGAGGCGGGGGACACCCTGGACATGTCTCCAGTCCATCACAGGGACACATAAAGACAAACGAGACAAACAACCTCACTCTCACTTAGGGACAATTAGAGTTATCAATCAGACTAACAAGCATGTTTTTGGTGTGTGGGAGGAAACCGGATTACCTGGAGAAAACCCACGCATGCACGGAAAGAACATACAAACTCCACTCAGAAAGGCCCCCTGGCCGGGACTTGATCCAGCAACCTTCTCTCTACCAACTGTGCCACCGTCCAGTTCTGTGTTTAAGCTCAAAGCACCAGCCTAGCACGCTGTTGCAACCAAATAAAAACAGCTTCAAACAGTAAAACTTAAAAAAGCCAAACACAAACATATGAAACACATCAATACAGACATGTGTAAATGCAGCTTCCTCTCTGCACCAATTCTGACTCCACCATACAGATATTTAGTGGCACAAACTCTGGGACCATGTCTCTTCCTTTATGTCTTGACTTCAGTTCCAAAAGGCTGACTTGAACTGACTGTCAGCACCAAGCTGGTTAATTATTCATTCACTGTGAGCCAAATTAGTTCCAGTCTATTTTAGTACTTGGATAAAATCAAAACGTCCATAACCAGTGAGTTTGCAAGGCTGTTTTTCTAAACGTGTGCCTGAAATGTACTGTATCCACTTAGATGCAGTTTGCCTTTAAACCAAACAAAATAAATGACCAGGATGTGAATAAAAACACTGTCTCTCTAGATCATTCAGTTTGACTAAAGTTTGATAAGTTAACTTGTAGACATTGTGCAAGATTCTCTCTCAGATCTTATTTAAGTGACACCAGCAGAGATTTTGCAAATCACGTTGCGACAATTCTAATTTACATTCCATCCAAGATATGAAAATCAGCTTGTAGAAACCTGAGCCACCTAAGGTCCTTTTAAAACAGTAGGTGTACCACATTGGCACAAAAAACAGGCTTTGCATTGCAAGCCAGATGTGTTAGAGTTGAAGGAGTGAAAATCACCTTTGCAGAGAATTGTGGTAAATCCATGTTTCTGGCTCTGCTTTGCTCCAAAACCAATTCATCACTGTAACAACCTCCATTTTAGCTTGTATGTTTATGAGTGACAAATCAGCTTTTACAATGCCGTTTTATTTGTGTACTTCCTTCCACACACAAGGTATCAAAATACAACTCAAGTGCATCAGTCCTGCCTTAAAGGAAACTGCATGAATCACATCATAATTGGTTCCTTATATTAATTTATTGCAAAACTAATGCACATAATAGAACACACTTTTAAAGTAGCAATGATGAACGTGTGCAGCTAAACTACACAGCATGTGTTTAAAGCTCTTCTTCTCTTCAAAAGTTTCATAATGTATCATATTAGGCAACTTCCTGTACTGGAATCCTAACCGCCTCTCCTGTTTCAGCAAATTATGCCCCATTTCTCACAAATAACGACAAGCTGCACGAGTATAACACAACATTATGTTAGACAAGATAACAGCATAACAAAGAAAGCTTAATAAGATCACTTTACTAGACCACTTAAAAAAGGTGGTGAAGTGAAAAGACTTACATTTTACTGTACAAAGATCATTTTACCGTAGGTAGAAAGAATAGTAAAGCATGTCTTCTATACTTTCATGATAATTTATTGTTTCAGTCAGTGATGTCACTGATGCCACATCCTGACCAAATGCGTTTTCAACTGCAGGAACGTCCAGTTTACATGCAAAGTCAATGGGGGACGCGCCTCCAGCCGCGTCTTGGCCTCGGGCGTCACGTCACGTGCGTGTTGAGCGTGCTGTAAAAGCGTTTTCCGTGCACGTGAACCCGCTTCAGCCTCCAAGCACGCGTTGATCATTGCTGAAGTTTTCGCCGTTCAAACGTTCAAACGCCGTTCAACTCTGGTTGATCAGGGAGAGTCGGGGGGAGGAGAGAGGGGGAGAGTCCCTATGTGACGCGGAAACGAGGGGGCGGGGGTATTGCGCAACTATGTGACGTATTGTTTGTGGGACACAGAAAAAACCCGCGGAGTCATGGACTATGGAAGAGAAACTCATTGTAGCTGTGTGTTCGCGACAAGTCCTTCACGACCAGTCAAGTCTGCTCCACAGAGACAGAGATAAAAAGCTCCTCGCCTGGCGGAGTGCAGTGAGGAACTCGGTGTACCGGTAAGCTCCTCCCACACCCCCCGCCGCCACACCGCCGCAGCTTCTCGTTCTGGTCAGGACACCACTGGGTCCAGTGCGTCCACTTGCGTGCGTGACGAGCCTTTTTGCCGTTGAAAAGCTGTTTGGTCAGGACGTGGCATAAGTGTTAGATTATAGCCTATTTATGTTCATGATGAGGTTTATTTAAGTCTCGAGTGTTGTTATGGAGAATATCAGGTCATAATGTTTCCTATAAGTGTGTGATGAAGCAAGAAGAAAAGGAAATATCTACGTAAACACTTCTCTTTCCATTGACAGATTCACTACAATATGTTTGACCCAGTGTACATCTGCACCACCCAACCCCTGCTAGCTCTGCCAGCATTTACACTAATGAAAGTGACTGTGGTTGCATGTGTCAGCTAAACATGAAAACTATACCCTACATGTCTAAAAAAGCTAAGTCTAGCTTTTTTAGATTTTTCTACCTGGATTATTGAGCATGCATCAGGGTATACGTTCAGATACAGATGTTATTATTGTATTTCTCTTGCATTTGTTGTTGGATGTAACTGGGACCCTGTGTACATAATCTCGTTTTCAACACATGTACTACATGCGGTGCAAATGACAATAAATTCTCTCTGACTCTCTGACTCTGACTCTGATACCCTACATCACATGTGTCAAACTCCTGGCCCGCGGGCCAGATGTGGCCCGCCATGTCATTTTATCTGGCCCGCGAGAGCTTAATTAAAAAGTTTTGAGTGTCTAAAAATTAATACGAGCGAGTTTTGACCAAAAACTACATTTCCCACAATGCCTTTCGACTACGGCAGCCCCACTATGCCTTTCGACAACGGTTTTCCCACAATGCCTTTCGACTACGGTAGCCGAGGCAGTGTTTCTACCTTCATGCCAACGAGTGGAATTGAGATATAAATAATGATCCCAACATGTCCAGAAAGAGAAAAGTTGATACAGACGGAAGTTTCAAGAAAGATGGGAAGGCGAATACTTGTTTGTGCTTCCAGGAGAAAGACCGGTATGTCTTTTGTGTTACGAGGCGGTGTCGGTTTTGAAACCAAACACGGAGCTAAGTACGCTAAAGCTAGCCTTCAAGAAAAGCAACACATTCTGCCAAGAATTAAAAGGCAAACTGCAGTCGCAGCAGAGTTTGTTCATGAAACCCACAGCCAAAAACGAGGCTGCAGTGAAAGCTAGCTTCAAAGTGGCTGTGTGACTTTGCTGTGTTGTGCGACATAACCGACCATCTCGCCCAGCTGAATCAGAAGCTGCAGGGACGCAAACAAGTCATCACGCAGATGTCCGACGCGATCACGGCTTTCCTGCGAAAATTGGACTTATGGATGTGGCAAGTGAAACAGGACAATCTTGTCCACTTTCCTGTTTGTCAGGTTAGCATTTTCTTAAAATTTAATTCAAATATATCCTGATGCATTCTCAATAATCCAGGTAGAAAAATCTAAAAAAGCTAAGTGTGGTCCTCTGGACATTCAAAAAAACAAAACAAAAAACAGGTGATTATTTCAGCCACCTAAAATAATATGTTCCCCTTCCTTGGATGGTTTCTTTTCACAAAGATGGCCTCTTTTACTCGTCTCTCAAACCATTGTTCCTCTCTATCAAGGATGTGAACATCTTCATCCCTGAAAGATGAAGTTTTGTTTTGTTTTTTTAAATGTCCAGAGGACCAGACTTAGCTTTTTTAGATTAATTAAAATATAATAAAATGTAATTCAACAAAGAAGAAGAAAATTTCAACTGTGTGCAATTTAATGATTGTGCTTGCATTTTGTTTTGTGTTTATCATTTTCAGAACATGATCAATCATAGAGAGAGAATCCACTTGGTGTGTTCAAGGACAGGCAGCATCTCCTCATCAAAGACTAACCAAACAACTTGAGTACGGTAATATAGTTGTGAACTGAGTCAACCTTTATTTTGGTATGTGTATGCACACAAATTGTTGTCATTCACAGTTGGATGCAAGGCTGTGTGTAGCCTTTTTGGGTGAGATGCTACATGTGTCATACATGTTCTTTGCAGCTCAGTTTTATGTTTTTTTTAATTAACTTGGACAATTTCATCCTTCATTAATGGAGTTATGTGGGTTTTCATAAGCTGACAAATTTTAAAAGGATTTATGTTAGAGCAACAAGCAAACAGATGTTTTCTATGCAACTGTAATTGTCAGTTGAATAAGTTATAATAAATGAGTTATTCAACATTAAGGAGTACGGTAGTTACATTTATTTTACATTACATTAGATTACATTTAGTTACATTTATAAGTTACATCTGGCCCTTCAAGGACGGCCATTATGCCGATGTGGCCCTCGGTGAAAATGAGTTTGACACCCCTGCCCTACATGCTCCAAACAAAGTTTCTGTTTCATTTCTTTCTGCTCTTAAGAGTTGTCCATTCTTGCTAACTCACTCACACGGTTTTGTGCTTTCTATCACTTTTTATTTTTGATTTTTCAGCCTGTAAAGTTAACAAATAACATGGAAATCTCTTGGATTTCTATCAGAAGCTCCAGTTCTACAAAGCTGTATACTTTAGTACCAACATCTAACTGGTTACTGGTCATAAGGCATATGAACAAATTCAAATAAACCACCAGGATAGCCTTAAACTGTGTTACTGTATTCCTTGGACATACTTCATACATCAGTGCTGCTCACTGTGACAGGAAGCATTAGCAGGATGAATCTGTGATGACCGCTAATGCGCTGCAGCACTGCTTAAGTTACTCCAGTCAATGGGAGGCTTTAATGGGGGAGACATTTTGAAAGCAGGTATTGGTAATCTGACCCGACCGACCAGCTCACAGCTCAAACTGGAGCCTGTTCATTCTATTAGCATCAAGGTCCTCCCAAGTATCTGAAGGATAGTTTGGAATATATTTTTAAAGACGCAGAGGAAGGCCAAAGAAAAGATGTATGGATGCAGTTAGAGAGGACATGGAGGTAGTTCGAGTGAGGACAGAGGATGCAGAGGACAGAGTTAGGTGGAGGAGGATGACTCGCTGTGGAGACCCCTGAAAAGAGAAAAGCCGAAAGAAGATGAAGCAGAAGTTTGGAATACATTTTATCCATTGATAGAATTCACATAGTACTGTATGTTTACATTCTTAAACATATATATTAGCCTGTTTTTTCTTCTTCTTTTTTTCACAGCACAAAAAGTAAAAGAAAACTAATTTTAGATTTCTAGAAAGAAAAAAGATTTGGAAGAATGTATATTCAACAATCCAATAAAACTGTTGTTGTATAACACTGAGTAGCCTGTAAAAACAGAACAGTCATTATCACAGTTAGGAGGAAATAATAGTATTTAGACCAGAAAGTTCATTCTCAATAGTCCAGGTATCAAATCCGCTCATTCTCAATCAGTTCATCTGGACAGTTTCTTTTTAGTAGAAACGTTTCACCCTCACTCCAGAGGGCTTCGTCAGTCAGAGCAGTCCAAAGCAAACTGAAGCTACCCCACCAAGTAAACAACTTAAAGCTCCACTGACATGTTCTTTTAACTTTTCAAAAAATGGCACAACATATATAAATATTAAGATAGACCTCTGACCGTTTTTGCTAAAATAATGTTCAATGAATGAAATTTCCTCTCAAAATATTTTAAATTTAGCGCCGTTTTTTTAGACCGTAAATCCGGATTTTCCGGTCACGTGTCAGCAGAACCGATCTGACGTCACGTCCGATACTGAACTCTGCTCAAACCGTACATTGAATGGACAAAAATATAAACGCATCCGTCGAATTTAGCCAATTAAAACTACATTTTAGCGATTTGACTTCAGTTTGGGGAAAAAAAAGTTATTTTGAGTGATGCACAACGAACGGAAAGGTTTATATTCTCCGTGTTGCTTCTGTAAGAGTTATCACGATAGCTCTGCTGCCATCTGGTGCTCAATGTGAAACCTCCCTTGAAAAAAAAAAGCAAAACGGAGAATATAAACCTTTCCGTTCGTTGTGCATCACTCAAAATAACTTTTTTTTCCCCAAACTGAAGCCAAATCGCTAAAATGTAGTTTTAATTGGCTAAATTCGACGGATGCGTTTATATTTTTGTCCATTCAATGTACGGTTTGAGCAGAGTTCAGTATCGGACGTGACGTCAGATCGGTTCTGCTGACACGTGACCGGAAAATCCGGATTTACGGTCTAAAAAAACGGCGCTAAATTTAAAATATTTTGAGAGGAAATTTCATTCATTGAACATTATTTTAGCAAAAACGGTCAGAGGTCTATCTTAATATTTATATATGTTGTGCCATTTTTTGAAAAGTTAAAAGAACATGTCAGTGGAGCTTTAAGTGGACCAACCAGTTTGCTGTAGCCAAGATGGTTTCTGGGGGCTTGTCCCTCGTCGACTCCTCCCAGGCAGGCAGACATGTCTGACTGATTGAGAATGAGCGGATTTGATACCTGGACTACTGGTTGCCTGGCGGACATTCTGGGGGTGGGCCGTCAGGGGTTGTGCTGGGGTGTGGGGGGGTTCGGGGCCTGCGGGTTTGCCGTGGGCGGGACTGGCAGTGCGCTCCCCCTGGGGCTGCTTGGGCTCGGGTGTCCTGTCCTGTCCTGTCGGCGGGACGCGGGGTGGGCCGGATCTTGGATGTCTGCTGCTCTCCACCCCAGAATGAATGGGCCTACCTCCTGGGTTTGGATGTGGGCTGCCCCATGTAGGGAGCAGGTACATGTCTTGGACCTGGGGGGTATAGAGTGTGCTTCGGGATTATGAATGGAGCGTGTCGTTATTGTTTGTCTTTCTATGACTGAGGGTGAGGATGAGGGTGGGTCTGAATGAGTGTGTCTGTGTATGAATGTTTAAGTGTCAGGCTGGGACTTGGACTGCCCCCTCTCTGATACTTCTGAGGCTACCTAGTGTCGCGCTCTTGCCACGTGGCCCCCTGGTGGGTGTTCCTCTGCCTGCGGGCGTGCTTGGGACCCTCACTATCTGGGGCTGGGCGCTTGGGCGTTGGTCGGCTCGGCCTGGTGGCTGCCTGGTGGGGCTCGGGTCCTCTGGTCCTGTCGGGTCTGGGCCTGAGGGGTGGGCGTCCCCGGTGCCCGAGCATCGGTGACCGGCCCTGGGGCTACGTCGGTGCAGCGGGCTCTGGCGGGGGCCTGTGTATTTGTCGCTGTTGACCCCGGGGGGTCATTGTGTGTGGTCCCTGGTGGGGTTCGTCCGGTTCTTCCCCTTGGTCGGATCTGGGGAGTGGACGAGTGGCTCGTCCTGTTCGGGTGGTCCTGGGGACTCTGGGCTCGGGGTCCTTCCTGGGGTCTTGGGCTTTGATCGCCCTTTCGTCTGTCTCGGGCTTTGGGGGGACAGATCTCTGATGCTTCACAATCGCTACTAAATGTTCTATTGGAGGAACCTTATTCACTTATGCATGCTCACAACCACACACAAATGGATGTAGGGATGTATATGTAGATATATGTAGATGGGTATATAAATGAATATAAATATATATGTATATATACTGTCTATATATTTGTAGGTATGGGTATGTTTATATATAGAAATCTAATGCAAGGTCATGAATATTATCAGTCTTTATGCTTGTATGTTTCGTTGCTGTGTTCTGTCATGTGCTTTGCAGGATAGTGGACGGAGGTTTGGTGTGTTCGCCTTGTGCTCTTTTTGTGGATAATTGTTGTTTTGTTGTCTCACTTTCTCTTTTCTTTCTTTCTCTATAAAAAAAAAATAATAATAATAATAATAATAATAATAATAATAATAATAATAATAATAAAAAAATATATATATAATAATAAAAATAAAAAAAATACATATTGGAGTGAGAGGATGGCTATAAGGTGTGAAGGGAGGCCATCTATAAATGGAAAAAA
>JBBPBX010039587.1:0-29813 GCA_038048925.1 Garcialebias charrua
ACTTACAGGAGGGAGGAGGAGATTGATGAGCGCTCAGTGGGAACTTACAGGAGGGAGGGAGGGAGTGGGGAGCTGGAAACTTACAGGAGAGACCTGAGCAGAGGAGGTCAGGAGGGGCTAACATGCTAACTCTGGATTGCTGGGCCGCACGTGGAAATGCAGAGACCTTTTTTTGGAGCGGATGTTTACGAGACAGAGGGTACAGCTGAGCAACGAGCTAACATGCTAACAGACGTTGCTGTAAACGCTGTGGACTGCGTGACGTTGCAGGATCTCGGAGGTGCACAAGCTAACATGCTAACAGACGGAGGAAGAATTGACCAGCTCCCAGTAAGAAATTAACTATTTTTTCCCTTCATTATGGCTCCAAATGTACTGTATGTGTTTTTTGATAATTATGTGTAAAAAGAGTACATCGACTGAATAGAGACTTGAACCCTGGACCCTAAGATTAAAAGTTTGATGCTCTACCGACTGAGCTACCCAGGCTCTAGCATACCTTTCTTTCTATGTGTGTAGTTTATTCAACCTTTATTCACATAGATTAGTCTCATTGAGTAAAGAGCAGTATTTTCCAAGGGAGTCCTGTAAAAAGAGTACATCGACTGAATAGAGACTTGAACCCTGGACCCTCACATTAAAAGTCTGATGCTCTACCGACTGAGCTACCCAGGCTCTAGCATACCTTTCTTTCTATGTGTGTAGTTTATTCAACCTTTATTCACATAGATTAGTCTCATTGAGCAAAGAGCAGTCTTTTCCAAGAGAGTCCTGTAAAAGGAGCACATCGCCTGAACAGGGACTTGAACCCTGGACCCTCAGATTAAAAGTCTGATGCTCTACCGACTGAGCTACCCAAGCTCTAACATGCCTTTGTGTCTATGTGTGTAGTTCATTCAACCTTTATTCACATAGATTAGTCTCATTGAGCAAAGAGCAGTCTTTTCCAAGAGAGTCCTGTAAAAGGAGCACATCGCTTGAACAGGGACTTGAACCCTGGACCCTCAGATTAAAAGTCTGATGCTCTACCGACTGAGCTACCCAGGCTCTAGCATACTTTTCTTTCTATGTGTGTAGTTCATTCAACCTTTATAAACATAGATTAGTCTCATTGCGCAAAGAGCAGTATTTTCCAAGGGAGTCCTGTAAAAAGAGTACATCGACTGAATAGAGATTTGAACCCTGGACCCTAAGATTAAAAGTTTGATGCTCTACCGACTGAGCTACCCAGGCTCTAGCATGCATCTCTGTCTATGTGTGTAGTTCATTCAACCTTTATTCACATAGATTAGTATCACTGAGCAAAGAGCAATCTTTTCCAAGGGAGTCCTGTAAAAGGATCACATCGCCTGAACAGGGACTTGAACCCTAGACCCTCAGATTAAAAGTCTGATGTTCTACATACTGATCTACCCAGGCTCTAGCATGCCTCTATGTCTATGTGTGTAGTTCATTCAACCTTTATTCACATAGATTAGTATCACTGAGCAAAGAGCAATCTTTTCCAAGGGAGTCCTGTAAAAGGAGCACATTGCCTGAACAAGGACTTGAACCCTGGACCCTCAGATTAAAAGACTGATGCTCTACCGACTGAGCTACCAGGCTATAACATGGCTCCCTGTCTATGTGTGTAGTTCATTCAACCTTTATTAACATAGATTAGTCTAATTGAACAAAGAGCAGTATTTTCCAAGGGAGTCCTGTAAAAAGAGCACATCGACTGAACAGAGACTTGAACCCTGGACACTAAGATTAAAAGTCTGATGCTCTACCGACTGAGCTACCCAGGCTCTAACATGCCTTGGTGTCTATGTGTGTAGTTCATTCAAACTTTATTCACATAGATTAGTCTAATTGAGCAAAGAGCAATCTTTTCCAAGAGAGTCCTGTAAAAGGAGCACATCACCTGAACAGGGACTTGAACCCTGGACCCTCAGATTAAAAGTCTGATGCTCTACCGACTGAGCTACCCAGGCTCTACATACCTTTCTTTCTATGTGTGTAGTTCATTCAACCTTTATTCACATAGATTAGTCTCATTGAGCAAAGAGCAGTCTTTTCCAAGAGAGTCCTGTAAAAGGAGCACATCGCCTGAACAGGGACTTGAACCCTGGACCCTCAAATTAAAAGTCTGATGCTCTACCGACTGAGCTACCCAAGCTCTAACATGCCTTTGTGTCTATGTGTGTAGTTCATTCAACCTTTATTCACATAGATTAGTCTCATTGAGCAAAGAACAGTCTTTTCCAAGAGAGTCCTGTAAAAGGAGCACATCGCCTGAACAGGGACTTGAACCCTGGACCCTCAGATTAAAAGTCTGATGCTCTACCGACTGAGCTACCCAGGTTCTAGCATACCTTTCTTTCTATGTGTGTAGTTCATTCAACCTTTATAAACATAGATTAGTCTCATTGCGCAAAGAGCAGTATTTTCCAAGGGAGTCCTGTAAAAAGAGTACATCGACTGAATAGAGACTTGAACCCTGGACCCTAAGATTAAAAGTTTGATGCTCTACCGACTGAGCTACCCAGGCTCTAGCATGCATCTCTGTCTATGTGTGTAGTTCATTCAACCTTTATTCACATAGATTAGTATCACTGAGCAAAGAGCAATCTTTTCCAAGGGAGTCCTGTAAAAGGATCACATCGCCTGAACAGGGACTTGAACCCTAGACCCTCAGATTAAAAGTCTGATGTTCTACATACTGATCTACCCAGGCTCTAGCATGCCTCTATGTCTATGTGTGTAGTTCATTCAACCTTTATTCACATAGATTAGTATCACTGAGCAAAGAGCAATCTTTTCCAAGGGAGTCCTGTAAAAGGAGCACATCGCCTGAACAGGGACTTGAACCCGGGACCCTCAGATTAAAAGTCTGATGCTCTACCGACTGAGCTACCCAGGCTCTAGCATGTCTCTGTGTCTATGTGTGTAGTTCATTCAACCTTTATTCACATAGATTAGTCTCATTGAGCAAAGAGCTGTCTTTTCCAAGGGAGTCCTGTAAAAGGAGCACATCGCCTGAACAGGGACTTGAACCCTCAACCTTCAAATTAAAAGTCTGATGCTCTACCGACTGAGCTACCCAGGCTCTAGCATGCCTTTCTGTCTATGTGTGTAGTTCATTCAACCTTTATTCACATAGATTAGTCTCTTTGAGAAAAGAGCAGTCTTTTCCAAGAGAGTCCTGTAAAAGGAGCACATCGCCTGAACAGGGACTTGAACCCTGGACCCTCAGATTAAAAGTCTGATGCCGCTTACCAAATGAGCTACCCAGGCTCTAGCATACCTCTCTTTCTATGTGTGTAGTTCATTAAACCTTTATTCACATAGATTAGTCTCATTGAGCAAAGAGCAGTATTTTCCAAAGGAGTCCTGTAAAAGGAGCACATTGCCTGAACAGGGACTTGAACCCTGGACCCTCAGATTAAAAGTCTGATGCTCTACCGACAGAGCTACCTAGGCTCTATCATGCCTCTTTGTCTATATGTGTAGTTCATTCAACCTTTATTCACATAGATTATTCTGATTGAGCAAAGAGCAGTCTTTTCCAAGGGAGTCCTGTAAAAGGAGCACATTGCCTGAATAAGGACTTGAACCCTGGACCCTCAGATTAAAAGTCTGATGCTCTACCGACTGAGCTACCCGGGCTATAACATGCCTTTTTTTCTATGTGTGTAGTTCATTCAACCTTTATTCACATTGATTAGTCTAATTGAACAAAGAGCAGTCTTTTCCAAGGGAGTCCTGTAAAAGGAGCACATCGCCTGAACAGGGACTTGAACACTGGACCCTCAGATTAAACGTCTGATGCTCTACCGACTGAGCTACCCAGGCTCTAACATGCCTTGGTGTCTATGTGTGTAGTTCATTCAACCTTTATTCACATAGATTAGTCTAATTGAGCAAAGAGCAGTCTTTTCCAAGAGAGTCCTGTAAAAGGAGCACATCACCTGAACAGGGACTTGAACCCTGGACCCTCAGATTAAAAGTCTGAAGCTCTACAGACTGAGCTAACCAGGCTCTAGCATACCTTTCTTTCTATGTGTGTAGTTCATTCAACCTTTATTCACATAGATTAGTCTCATTGAGCAAAGAGCAGTCTTTTCCAAGAGAGTCCTGTAAAAGGAGCACATCGCCTGAACAGGGACTTGAACCCTGGACCCTCAGATTAAAAGTCTGATGCTCTACCGACTGAGCTACCCAAGCTCTAACATGCCTTTGTGTCTATGTGTGTAGTTCATTCAACCTTTATTCACATAGATTAGTCTCATTGAGCAAAGAGCAGTCTTTTCCAAGAGAGTCCTGTTAAAGGAGCACATCGCCTGAACAGGGACTTGAACCCTGGACCCTCAGATTAAAAGTCTGATGCTCTACCGACTGAGCTACCCAGGCTCTAGCATACCTTTCTTTCTATGTGTGTAGTTCATTCAACCTTTATAAACATAGATTAGTCTCATTGCGCAAAGAGTAGTCTTTTCCAAGGGAGTCCTGTAAAAGGAGCACATCGCCTGAACAGGGACTTGAACCCTGGACCCTCAGATTAAAAGTCTGATGCTCTACCGACTGAGCTACCCAAGCTCTAACATGCCTTTGTGTCTATGTGTGTAGTTCATTCAACCTTTATTCACATAGATTAGTCTCATTGAGCAAAGAGCAGTCTTTTCCAAGAGAGTCCTGTTAAAGGAGCACATCGCCTGAACAGGGACTTGAACCCTGGACCCTCAGATTAAAAGTCTGATGTTCTACCGACTGAGCTACCCAGGCTCTAGCATACCTTTCTTTCTATGTGTGTAGTTCATTCAACCTTTATTCACATTGATTAGTCTAATTGAACAAAGAGCAGTCTTTTCCAAGGGAGTCCTGTAAAAGGAGCACATCGCCTGAACAGGGACTTGAACACTGGACCCTCAGATTAAACGTCTGATGCTCTACAGACTGAGCTAACCAGGCTCTAGCATACCTTTCTTTCTATGTGTGTAGTTCATTCAACCTTTATTCACATAGATTAGTCTCTTTGAGCAAAGAGCAGTCTTTTCCAAGAGAGTCCTGTAAAAGGAGCACATCACCTGAACAGGGACTTGAACCCTGGACCCTCAGATTAAAAGTCTGAAGCTCTACAGACTGAGCTAACCAGGCTCTAGCATACATTTCTTTCTATGTGTGTATTTCATTCAACCTTTATTCACATAGATTAGTCTCATTGCGCAAAGAGTAGTCTTTTCCAAGGGAGTCCTGTAAAAGGAGCACATCGCCTGAACAGGGACTTGAACCCTGGACCCTCAGATTAAAAGTCTGATGCTCTACCGACTGAGCTACCCAGGCTCTAGCATGCATCTCTGTCTATGTGTGTAGTTCATTCAACCTTTATTCACATAGATTAGTCTCATTGAGCAAAGAGCAATATTTTCCAAGGGAGTCCTATAAAAGGAGCACATCGCCTAAACAGGGACTTGAACCCTGGACCCTCAGATTAAAAGTCTGATGCTCCACCGACTGAGCTACCCAGGCTCTAGCATGTCTCTCTGTCTATGTGTGTAGTTCATTCAACCTTTATTAACATAGATTAGTCTCATTGAGCAAAGAACAATCTTTTCCAAGAGAGTCCTGTAAAAGGAGCACATCGCCTGAACAGGGACTTGAACCCTAGACCCTCAGATTAAAAGTCTGATGCTCTACCGACTGAGCTACCCAGGCTCTAGCATGCCTCTGTGTCTATGTGTGTAGTTCATTAAACCTTTATTCACATAGATTAGTATCATTGAGCAAAGAGCAATCTTTTCCAAGGGAGTCCTGTAAAAGGAGCACATCGCCTGAACAGGGACTTGAACCCTGGACCCTCAGATTAAAAGTCTGATGCTCTACCGACTGAGCTACCCAGGCTCTAGCATGCCTCTGTGTCTATGTGTGTAGTTCATTCAACCTTTATTCACATAGATTAGTCTCATTGAGCAAAGAGCAGTCTTTTCCAAGGGAGTCCTGTAAAAGGAGCACATCGCCTGAACAGGGACTTGAACCCTGGACCCTCAGATTAAAAGTCTGATGCTCTACCGACTGAGCTACCCAGGCTCTAGCATGCCTCTCTGTCTATGTGTGTAGTTCATTCAACCTTTATTCACATAGATTAGTCTCATTGAGCAAAGAGCAATCTTTTCCAAGGGAGTCCTGTAAAAGGAGCACATCGCCTGAACAGGGACTTGAACCCTGGACCCTCAGATTAAAAGTCTGATGCTCTACTGACTGAGCTACCCAGGCTCTAGCATGTCTCTGTGTCTATGTGTGTAGTTCATTCAACCTTTATTCACATAGATTAGTCTCATTGAGCAAAGAGCAGTCTTTTCCAAGGGAGTCCTGTAAAAGGAGCACATCGCCTGAACAGGGACTTGAACCCTGGACCCTCAGATTAAAAGTCTGATGCTCTACCGACTGAGCTACCCAGGCTCTAGCATGCCTCTCTGTCTATGTGTGTAGTTCATTCAACCTTTATTCACATAGATTAGTCTCATTGAGCAAAGAGCAATCTTTTCCAAGGGAGTCCTGTAAAAGGAGCACATCGCCTGAACAGGGACTTGAACCCTGGACCCTCAGATTTAAAGTCTGATGCTCTACCGACTGAGCTACCCAGGCTCTAGCATGCCTCTTTGTCTATGTGTGTAGTACATTCAACCTTTATTCACATAGATTAGTCTAATTGAGCAAAGAGCAGTCTTTTCCAAGAGAGTCCTGTAAAAGGAGCACATCGCCTGAACAGGGACTTGAACCCTGGACCCTCAGATTAAAAGTCTGATGCTATACCGACTGAGCTACCCAGGCTCTAGCATACCTTTCTGTCTATGTGTGTAGTTCATTCAACCTTTATTCACATAGATTAGTCTCATTGAGCAAAGAGCAGTATTTTCCAAAGGAGTCCTGTAAAACGAGCACATCGCCTGAACAGGGACTTGAACCCTGGACCCTCAGATTAAAAGTCTGATGCTCTACCGACTGAGCTACCCAGGCTCTAGCATGCCTCTCTGTCTATGTGTGTAGTTCATTCAACCTTTATTCACATAGATTAGTATAATTGAGCAAAGAGCAATCTTTTCCAAGAGAGTCCTGTAAAAGGAGCACATCGCCTAAACAGGGACGTGAACCCTGGACCCTCAGATTAAAAGTCTGATGCTCTACCGACTGAGCTACCCAGGCTCTAGCATACCTCTCTGTCTATGTGTGTAGTTCATTCAACCTTTATTCACATAGATTAGTCTCATTGAGCAAAGAGCAGTCTTTTCCAAGGGAGTCCTGTAAAAGGAGCACATCGCCTAAACAGGGACTTGAACCCTGGACCCTCAGATTAAAAGTCTGATGCTCTACCGACTGAGCTACCCAGGCTCTAGCATGCCTCTCTGTCTATGTGTGTAGTTCATTCAACCTTTATTCACATAGATTAGTCTCATTGAGCAAAGAGCAGTCTTTTCCAAGGAGTCCTGTAAAAGGAGCACATCGCCTGAACAGGGACTTGAACCCTGGACCCTCAGATTAAAAGTCTGATGCTCTACCGACTGAGCTACCCAGGCTCTAGCATGCCTCTGTGTCTATGTGTGTAGTTCATTAAACCTTTATTCACATAGATTAGTCTCATTGAGCAAAGAGCAGTCTTTTCCAAGGGAGTCCTGTAAAAGGAGCACATCGCCTAAACAGGGACTTGAACCCTGGACCCTCAGATTAAAAGTCTGATGCTCTACCGACTGAGCTACCCAGGCTCTAGCATACCTTTCTGTCTATGTGTGTAGTTCATTCAACCTTTATTCACATAGATTAGTCTCATTGAGCAAAGAGCAGTCTTTTCCAAGGGAGTCCTGTAAAAGGAGCACATCGCCTGAACAGGGACTTGAACCCTGGACCCTCAGATTAAAAGTCTGATGCTCTACCGACTGAGCTACCCAGGCTCTAGCATGCCTCTGTGTCTATGTGTGTAGTTCATTAAACCTTTATTCACATAGATTAGTCTCATTGAACAAAGAGCAGTCTTTTCCAAGGGAGTCCTGTAAAAGGATCACATCGCCTGAACAGGGACTTGAACCCTGGACCCTCAGATTAAAAGTCTGATGCTTTACCGACTGAGCTACCCAGGCTCTAGCATGCCTTTCTGTCTATGTGTGTAGTTCATTCAACCTTTATTCACATAGATTAGTCTCTTTGAGCAAAGAGCAGTCTTTTCCAAGAGAGTCCTGTAAAAGGAGCACATCGCCTGAACAGGGACTTGAACCCTGGACCCTCAGATTAAAAGTCTGATGCCGCTTACCAAATGAGCTACCCAGGCTCTAGCATACCTCTCTTTCTATGTGTGTAGTTCATTAAACCTTTATTCACATAGATTAGTCTCATTGAGCAAAGAGCAGTATTTTCCAAAGGAGTCCTGTAAAAGGAGCACATCGCCTGAACAGGGACTTGAACCTTGGACCCTCAGATTAAAAGTCTGATGCTCTACCGACTGAGCTACCCAGGCTCTTACATGCCTCTGTGTCTATGTGTGTAGTTCATTCAACCTTTATTCACATAGATTAGTATCATTGAGCAAAGAGCAATCTTTTCCAAGGGAGTCCTATAAAAGGAGCACATCGCCTGAACAGGGACTTGAACCCTGGACCCTCAGATTTAAAGTCTGATGCTCTACCGACTGAGCTACCCAGGCTCTAGCATGCCTCTCTGTCTATGTGTGTAGTTCATTCAACCTTTATTTACATAGATTAGTCTAATTGAGCAAAGAGCAGTCTTTTCCAAGAGAGTCCTGTAAATGGAGCACATCGCCTGAACAGGGACTCGAACCCTGGACCCTCAGATTAAAAGTCTGATGCTCTACTGACTGAGCTACCCAGGCTCTAGCATACCTTTCTTTCTATGTGTGTAGTTCATTCAACTTTTATTCACATAGATTAGTCTCATTGCGCAAAGAGCAGTATTTTCCAAAGGAGTCCTGTTAAACGAGCACATCGCCTGAACAGGGACTTGAACCCTGGACCCTCAGATTAAAAGTCTGATGCTCTACCGACTGAGCTACCCAGGCTCTAGCATGCCTCTTTGTCTATGTGTGTAGTACATTCAACCTTTATTTACATAGATTAGTCTAATTGAGCAAAGAGCAGTCTTTTCCAAGAGAGTCCTGTAAATGGAGCACATCGCCTGAACAGGGACTTGAACCCTGGACCCTCAGATTAAAAGTCTGATGCTATACTGACTGAGCTACCCAGGCTCTAGCATACCTTTCTTTCTATGTGTGTAGTTCATTCAACCTTTATTCACATAGATTAGTCTCATTGAGCAAAGAGCAGTCTTTTCCAAGGGAGTCCTGTAAAAGGAGCACATCGCCTAAACAGGGACTTGAACAATGGACCCTCAGATTAAAAATCTGATGCTCTACCGACTGAGCTACCCAGGCTCTAGCATGCCTGTCTGTCTATGTGTGTAGTTCATTCAACCTTTATTCACATAGATTATTTTCATTGAGCAAAGAGCAATCTTTTCCAAGAAGGTCCTGTAAAAGGAAAACATCGCCTGAACAGGGACTTGAACCCTGGACCCTCAGATTAAAAGTCTGATGCTCTACCGACTGAGCTACCCAGGCTCTAGCAAGTCTCTCTGTCTATGTGTGTAGTTCATTCAACCTTTATTAACATAGATTAGTCTCATTGAGCAAAGAGCAGTCTTTTCCAAGAGAAACCTGTAAAAGGATCACATCGCCTGAACAGGGACTTGAACCCTGGACCCTCAGATTAAAAGTCTGCTGCTCTACCGACTGAGCTATCCAGGTTTTAGCATAACTCTGTGTCTATGTGTGTAGTTCATTAAACCTTTATTCACATAGATTAGTCTCATTGAGCAAAGAGCAGTCTTTTCCAAGGGAGTCCTGTAAAAGGAGCACATCGCCTAAACAGGGACTTGAACAATGGACCCTCAGATTAAAAATCTGATGCTCTACCGACTGAGCTACCCAGGCTCTAGCATGCCTGTCTGTCTATGTGTGTAGTTCATTCAACCTTTATTCACATAGATTATTTTCATTGAGCAAAGAGCAATCTTTTCCAAGAAGGTCCTGTAAAAGGAAAACATCGCCTGAACAGGGACTTGAACCCTGGACCCTCAGATTAAAAGTCTGATGCTCTACCGACTGAGCTACCCAGGCTCTAGCATGCTTTTGTGTCTATGTGTGTAGTTCATTAAACCTTTATTCACATAGATTAGTCTCATTGAACAAAGAGCAGTCTTTTCCAAGGGAGTCCTGTAAAAGGAGCACATCGCCTGAACAGGGACTTGAACCCTGGACCCTCAGATTAAAAGTCTGATGCTCTACTGACTGAGCTACCCAGGCTCTAGCATACCTTTCTTTCTATGTGTGTAGTTCATTCAACCTTTATTCACATAGATTAGTCTCATTGCGCAAAGAGCAGTATTTTCCAAAGGAGTCCTGTTAAACGAGCACATCGCGTGAACAGGGACTTGAACCCTGGACCCTCAGATTAAAAGTGTGATGCTCTACCGACTGAGCTACCCAGGCTCTAGCAAGTCTCTTTGTCTATGTGTGTAGTTCATTCAACCTTTATTAACATAGATTAGTCTCATTGAGCAAAGAGCAGTCTTTTCCAAGAGAAACCTGTAAAAGGATCACATCGCCTGAACAGGGACTTGAACCATGGACCCTCAGATTAAAAGTCTGATGCTCTACCGACTGAGCTACCCAGGCTCTAGCATGTCTCTGTGTCTATGTGTGTAGTTCATTCAACCTTTATTCACATAGATTAGTATCATTGAGCAAAGAGCAATCTTTTCCAAGGGAGTCCTGTAAAAGGAGCACATCGCCTAAACAGGGACTTGAACCCTGGACCCTCAGATTAAAAGTCTGATGCTCTACCGACTGAGCTATCCAGGTTTTAGCATACCTCTGTGTCTATGTGTGTAGTTCATTAAACCTTTATTCACATAGATTAGTCTCATTGAGCAAAGAGCAGTCTTTTCCAAGGGAGTCCTGTAAAAGGAGCACATCGCCTAAACAGGGACTTGAACAATGGACCCTCAGATTAAAAGTCTGATGCTCTACCAACTGAGCTACCCAGGCTCTAGCATGCCTGTCTGTCTATGTGTGTAGTTCATTCAACCTTTATTCACATAGATTATTTTCATTGAGCAAAGAGCAATCTTTTCCAAGGGAGTCCTGTAAAAGGAAAACATCGCCTGAACAGGGACTTGAACCCTGGACCCTCAGATTTAAAGTCTGATGCTCTACCGACTGAGCTACCCAGGCTCTAGCATGCTTCTGTGTCTATGTGTGTAGTTCATTAAACCTTTATTCACATAGATTAGTCTCATTGAACAAAGAGCAGTCTTTTCCAAGGGAGTCCTGTAAAAGGATCACATCGCCTGAACAGGGACTTGAACCCTGGACCCTCAGATTAAAAGTCTGATGCTTTACCGACTGAGCTACCCAGGCTCTAGCATGCCTTTCTGTCTATGTGTGTAGTTCATTCAACCTTTATTCACATAGATTAGTCTCTTTGAGAAAAGAGCAGTCTTTTCCAAGAGAGTCCTGTAAAAGGAGCACATCGCCTGAACATGGACTTGAACCCTGGACCCTCAGATTAAAAGTCTGATGCGCTACCAAATGAGCTACCCAGGCTCTAGCATACCTCTCTGTCTATGTGTGTAGTTCATTAAACCTTTATTCACATAGATTAGTCTCATTGAACAAAGAGCAGTATTTTCCAAAGGAGTCCTGTAAAAGGAGCACATCGCCTGAACAGGGACTTGAACCCTGGACCCTCAGATTAAAAGTCTGATGCTCTACCGACTGAGCTACCCAGGCTCTAACATACCTCTCTGTCTATGTGTGTAGTTCATTCAACCTTTATTCACATAGATTAGTATCATTGAGCAAAGAGCAATATTTTCCAAAGGAGTCCTATAAAACGAGCACATCGCCTGAACAGGGACTTGAACCCTGGACCCTCAGATTAAAAGTCTGATGCTCTACCGACTGAGCTACCCAGGCTCTAGCATGCTCTCTGTCTATGTGTATAGTTCATTCAACCTTTATTCACATAGATTAGTCTCATTGAGCAAAGAGCAGTCTTTTCCAAGAGAGTCCTGTAAAAGGAGCACATCGCCTGAACAGGGACTCGAACCCTGGACCCTCAGATTAAAAGTCTGATGCTCTACCGACTGAGCTACCCAGGCTCTAGCATACCTCTCTGTCTATGTGTGTAGTTCATTAAACCTTTATTCACATAGATTAGTCTCATTGAGCAAAGAGCAGTATTTTCCAAGGAGTCCTGTAAAACGAGCACATCGCCTGAACAGGGACTTGAACCCTGGACCCTCAGATTAAAAGTCTGATGCTCTACCGACTGAGCTACCCAGGCTCTAGCATGCCTCTCTGTCTATGTGTGTAGTTCATTCAACCTTTATTCACATAGATTAGTCTCATTGAGCAAAGAGCAATATTTTCCAAGGGAGTCCTGTAAAAGGAAAACATCGCCTAAACAGGGACTTGAACCCTGGACCCTCAGATTAAAAGTCTGATGCTCTACCGACTGAGCTACCCAGGCTCTAGCATGCCTCTCTGTCTATGTGTGTAGTTCATTAAACCTTTATTCACATAGATTAGTCTCATTGAACAAAGAGCAATATTTTCCAAGGGAGTCCTGTAAAAGGAGCACATCGCCTGAACAGGGACTTGAACCCTGGACCCTCAGATTAAAAGTCTGATGCTCTACCGACTGAGCTACCCAGGCTCTAGCATGCCTCTCTGTCTATGTGTGTAGTACATTCAACCTTTATTCACATAGATTAGTCTAATTGAGCAAAGAGCAGTCTTTTCCAAGAGAGTCCTGTAAAAGGAGCACATCGCCTGAACAGGGACTTGAACCCTGGACCCTCAGATTAAAAGTCTGATGCTCTACCGACTGAGCTACCCAGGCTCTAGCATACCTCTGTGTCTATGTGTGTAGTTCATTAAACCTTTATTCACATAGATTAGTCTCATTGAGCAAAGAGCAGTCTTTTCCAAGGGAGTCCTGTAAAAGGAGCACATCGCCTGAACAGGGACTTGAACCCTGGACCCTCAGATTAAAAGTCTGATGCTCTACCGACTGAGCTACCCAGGCTCTAGCATGCCTCTGTGTCTATGTGTGTAGTTCATTCAACCTTTATTCACATAGATTAGTATCATTGAGCAAAGAGCAATCTTTTCCAAGGGAGTCCTGTAAAAGGAGCACATCGCCTGAACAGGGACTTGAACCCTGGACCCTCAGATTAAAAGTCTGATGCTCTACCGACTGAGCTACCCAGGCTCTAGCATGCCTCTGTGTCTATGTGTGTAGTTCATTCAACCTTTATTCACATAGATTAGTCTCATTGAGCAAAGAGCAGTCTTTTCCAAGGGAGTCCTGTAAAAGGAGCACATCGCCTGAACAGGGACTTGAACCCTGGACCCTCAGATTAAAAGTCTGATGCTCTACCGACTGAGCTACCCAGGCTCTAGCATACCTTTCTTTCTATGTGTGTAGTTCATTCAACCTTTATTCACATAGATTAGTCTCATTGAGCAAAGAGCAGTCTTTTCCAAGGAGTCCTGTAAAAGGAGCACATCGCCTGAACAGGGACTTGAACCCTGGACCCTCAGATTAAAAGTCTGATGCTCTACCGACTGAGCTACCCAGGCTCTAGCATGCCTCTTTGTCTATGTGTGTAGTACATTCAACCTTTATTTACATAGATTAGTCTAATTGAGCAAAGAGCAGTCTTTTCCAAGAGAGTCCTGTAAATGGAGCACATCGCCTGAACAGGGACTTGAACCCTGGACCCTCAGATTAAAAGTCTGATGCTATACTGACTGAGCTACCCAGGCTCTAGCATACCTTTCTTTCTATGTGTGTAGTTCATTCAACCTTTATTCACATAGATTAGTCTCATTGAGCAAAGAGCAGTCTTTTCCAAGGGAGTCCTGTAAAAGGAGCACATCGCCTAAACAGGGACTTGAACAATGGACCCTCAGATTAAAAATCTGATGCTCTACCGACTGAGCTACCCAGGCTCTAGCATGCCTGTCTGTCTATGTGTGTAGTTCATTCAACCTTTATTCACATAGATTATTTTCATTGAGCAAAGAGCAATCTTTTCCAAGAAGGTCCTGTAAAAGGAAAACATCGCCTGAACAGGGACTTGAACCCTGGACCCTCAGATTAAAAGTCTGATGCTCTACCGACTGAGCTACCCAGGCTCTAGCATGCTTTTGTGTCTATGTGTGTAGTTCATTAAACCTTTATTCACATAGATTAGTCTCATTGAACAAAGAGCAGTCTTTTCCAAGGGAGTCCTGTAAAAGGATCACATCGCCTGAACAGGGACTTGAACCCTGGACCCTCAGATTAAAAGTCTGATGCTCTACCGACTGAGCTACCCAGGCTCTAGCATGTCTCTGTGTCTATGTGTGTAGTTCATTCAACCTTTATTCACATAGATTAGTATCATTGAGCAAAGAGCAATCTTTTCCAAGGGAGTCCTGTAAAAGGAGCACATCGCCTAAACAGGGACGTGAACCCTGGACCCTCAGATTAAAAGTCTGCTGCTCTACCGACTGAGCTATCCAGGTTTTAGCATAACTCTGTGTCTATGTGTGTAGTTCATTAAACCTTTATTCACATAGATTAGTCTCATTGAGCAAAGAGCAGTCTTTTCCAAGGGAGTCCTGTAAAAGGAGCACATCGCCTAAACAGGGACTTGAACAATGGACCCTCAGATTAAAAATCTGATGCTCTACCGACTGAGCTACCCAGGCTCTAGCATGCCTGTCTGTCTATGTGTGTAGTTCATTCAACCTTTATTCACATAGATTATTTTCATTGAGCAAAGAGCAATCTTTTCCAAGAAGGTCCTGTAAAAGGAAAACATCGCCTGAACAGGGACTTGAACCCTGGACCCTCAGATTAAAAGTCTGATGCTCTACCGACTGAGCTACCAGGCTCTAGCATGCTTTTGTGTCTATGTGTGTAGTTCATTAAACCTTTATTCACATAGATTAGTCTCATTGAACAAAGAGCAGTCTTTTCCAAGAGAGTCCTGTAAAAGGAGCACATCGCCTGAACAGGGACTTGAACCCTGGACCCTCAGATTAAAAGTCTGATGCTCTACTGACTGAGCTACCCAGGCTCTAGCATACCTTTCTTTCTATGTGTGTAGTTCATTCAACCTTTATTCACATAGATTAGTCTCATTGCGCAAAGAGCAGTATTTTCCAAAGGAGTCCTGTTAAACGAGCACATCGCCTGAACAGGGACTTGAACCCTGGACCCTCAGATTAAAAGTGTGATGCTCTACCGACTGAGCTACCCAGGCTCTAGCAAGTCTCTCTGTCTATGTGTGTAGTTCATTCAACCTTTATTAACATAGATTAGTCTCATTGAGCAAAGAGCAGTCTTTTCCAAGAGAAACCTGTAAAAGGATCACATCGCCTGAACAGGGACTTGAACCATGGACCCTCAGATTAAAAGTCTGATGCTCTACCGACTGAGCTACCCAGGATCTAGCATGTCTCTGTGTCTATGTGTGTAGTTCATTCAACCTTTATTCACATAGATTAGTATCATTGAACAAAGAGCAATCTTTTCCAAGGGAGTCCTGTAAAAGGAGCACATCGCCTAAACAGGGACTTGAACCCTGGACCCTCAGATTAAAAGTCTGATGCTCTACCGACTGAGCTATCCAGGTTTTAGCATAACTCTGTGTCTATGTGTGTAGTTCATTAAACCTTTATTCACATAGATTAGTCTCATTGAGCAAAGAGCAGTCTTTTCCAAGGGAGTCCTGTAAAAGGAGCACATCGCCTAAACAGGGACTTGAACAATGGACCCTCAGATTAAAAGTCTGATGCTCTACCAACTGAGCTACCCAGGCTCTAGCATGCCTGTCTGTCTATGTGTGTAGTTCATTCAACCTTTATTCACATAGATTATTTTCATTGAGCAAAGAGCAATCTTTTCCAAGGGAGTCCTGTAAAAGGAAAACATCGCCTGAACAGGGACTTGAACCCTGGACCCTCAGATTTAAAGTCTGATGCTCTACCGACTGAGCTACCCAGGCTCTAGCATGCTTCTGTGTCTATGTGTGTAGTTCATTAAACCTTTATTCACATAGATTAGTCTCATTGAACAAAGAGCAGTCTTTTCCAAGGGAGTCCTGTAAAAGGAGCACATCGCCTGAACAGGGACTTGAACCCTGGACCCTCAGATTAAAAGTCTGATGCTCTACCGACTGAGCTACCCAGGCTCTAGCATGCCTCTCTGTCTATGTGTGTAGTTCATTCCACCTTTATTCACATAGATTAGTCTCATTGAGCAAAGAGCAATATTTTCCAAGGGAGTCCTGTAAAAGGAGCACATCGCCTGAACAGGGACTTGAACCCTGGACCCTCAGATTAAAAGTCTGATGCTCTACCGACTGAGCTACCCAGGCTCTAGCATGCCTCTCTGTCTATGTGTGTAGTTCATTCCACCTCTATTCACATAGATTAGTCTCATTGAGCAAAGAGCAATATTTTCCAAGGGAGTCCTGTAAAAGGAGCACATCGCCTGAACAGGGACTTGAACCCTGGACCCTCAGATTTAAAGTCTGATGCTCTACCGACTGAGCTACCCAGGCTCTAGCATGCCTCTTTGTCTATGTGTGTAGTACATTCAACCTTTATTTACATAGATTAGTCTAATTGAGCAAAGAGCAGTCTTTTCCAAGAGAGTCCTGTAAATGGAGCACATCGCCTGAACAGGGACTTGAACCCTGGACCCTCAGATTAAAAGTCTGATGCTATACTGACTGAGCTACCCAGGCTCTAGCATACCTTTCTTTCTATGTGTGTAGTTCATTCAACCTTTATTCACATAGATTAGTCTCATTGCGCAAAGAGCAGTATTTTCCAAAGGAGTCCTGTTAAACGAGCACATCGCCTGAACAGGGACTTGAACCCTGGACCCTCAGATTAAAAGTGTGATGCTCTACCGACTGAGCTACCCAGGCTCTAGCAAGTCTCTCTGTCTATGTGTGTAGTTCATTCAACCTTTATTAACATAGATTAGTCTCATTGAGCAAAGAGCAGTCTTTTCCAAGAGAAACCTGTAAAAGGATCACATCGCCTGAACAGGGACTTGAACCCTGGACCCTCAGATTAAAAGTCTGATGCTCTACCGACTGAGCTACCCAGGCTCTAGCATGTCTCTGTGTCTATGTGTGTAGTTCATTCAACCTTTATTCACATAGATTAGTCTCATTGAACAAAGAGCAGTCTTTTCCAAGGGAGTCCTGTAAAAGGAGCACATCGCCTAAACAGGGACTTGAACCCTGGACCCTCAGATTAAAAGTCTGATGCTCTACCGACTGAGCTATCCAGGTTTTAGCATACCTCTGTGTCTATGTGTGTAGTTCATTAAACCTTTATTCACATAGATTAGTCTCATTGAGCAAAGAGCAGTCTTTTCCAAGGGAGTCCTGTAAAAGGAGCACATCGCCTAAACAGGGACTTGAACAATGGACCCTCAGATTAAAAGTCTGATGCTCTACCAACTGAGCTACCCAGGCTCTAGCATGCTTGTCTGTCTATGTGTGTAGTTCATTCAACCTTTATTCACATAGATTATTTTCATTGAGCAAAGAGCAATCTTTTCCAAGGGAGTCCTGTAAAAGGAAAACATTGCCTGAACAGGGACTTGAACCCTGGACCCTCAGATTTAAAGTCTGATGCTCTACCGACTGAGCTACCCAGGCTCTAGCATGCTTCTGTGTCTATGTGTGTAGTTCATTAAACCTTTATTCACATAGATTAGTCTCATTGAACAAAGAGCAGTCTTTTCCAAGGGAGTCCTGTAAAAGGAGCACATCGCCTGAACAGGGACTTGAACCCTGGACCCTCAGATTAAAAGTCTGATGCTCTACCGACTGAGCTACCCAGGCTCTAGCATGCTTCTCTGTCTATGTGTGTAGTTCATTCCACCTCTATTCACATAGATTAGTCTCATTGAGCAAAGAGCAATATTTTCCAAGGGAGTCCTGTAAAAGGAGCACATCGCCTGAACAGGGACTTGAACCCTGGACCCTCAGATTTAAAGTCTGATGCTCTATCGACTGAGCTACCCAGGCTCTAGCATGCCTCTTTGTCTATGTGTGTAGTTCATTCCACCTCTATTCACATAGATTAGTCTCATTGAGCAAAGAGCAATATTTTCCAAGGGAGTCCTGTAAAAGGAGCACATCGCCTGAACAGGGACTTGAACCCTGGACCCTCAGATTTAAAGTCTGATGCTCTATTGCAGGGGTCACCAACGTGGTGCCCGCGGGCACCCGGGTGCCCCCAAGGACCATTTGAGGTGCCCCCGGACCTGTTCTAAAAATAGCACAACTCACTACTAAGCTGCATTTAAAATTTCATTTTATTCAGTTGTTATTCTTTTTTTGTATTTATATATATTTTAAAATGTCTATCTTAAAAACATGTTCTTAAAAATATGTTTATTATACATTTTTTTCAATTTACGCTTTGTTATTTTCGAAGAGTTTATCAAACTGGTGCCCTTTGTATGACTCCGTACCCACAAAGTAGCTCTTAGTTTCGAAAAGGTTGGTGACCCCTGCTCTATTGACTGAGCTACCCAGGCTCTAGCATGCCTCTTTGTCTATGTGTGTAGTACATTCAACCTTTATTTACATAGATTAGTCTAATTGAGCAAAGAGCAGTCTTTTCCAAGAGAGTCCTGTAAATGGAGCACATCGCCTGAACAGGGACTTGAACCCTGGACCCTCAGATTAAAAGTCTGATGCTCTACTGACTGAGCTACCCAGGCTCTAGCATACCTTTCTTTCTATGTGTGTAGTTCATTCAACCTTTATTCACATAGATTAGTCTCATTGCGCAAAGAGCAGTATTTTCCAAAGGAGTCCTGTTAAACGAGCACATCGCCTGAACAGGGACTTGAACCCTGGACCCTCAGATTAAAAGTGTGATGCTCTACCGACTGAGCTACCCAGGCTAGCAAGTCTTCTGTCTATGTGTGTAGTTCATTCAANATATTGCATCGTAATTGGTTCTTGCTGTTGTTTTCTTTGCTGATGTTTACAAGGTATTTATATTTAAAAATACATGTTTCATTGCTATCTTCCTGAAACTATTAAAATAAAAAAGTATTCTGAGATGTCCAGCCAGTCATGTGTCCAGAATAGATTAGCTGGGAAAAAAAGAACATTTTGTGTGAAACAGTATGGTTTCCTGTTTGTGACCACGTGACTTCCTGTTGTGTTTGTGACGTGATAAATAATAAATATTGATCAGAACATTTTCTGTTTTATTGAAATTAAAACTGTAACGTCCCGATGTTTACAATTAAACAAAATAACTGTTGATCTGTGTTTAAAGTTCAATTGGTTCAATAAAGTAAATAACTCTGCTTGTTTACAGTCGAACCAGAAAAGGACATTTGGACATTTCAACAGTCAGAAACTGGGAGCAGAACTAACATTTATAACAGAGGTCATTTAGAAATGTTCAGGGAAATGAGATCAGATGTCTGAGTCCAGACTGCAGACGCTGAATGATTGTTTCCTTCTTCAAATGTTGGAGCAAAGGTCAGAACTACTGTTTGGTTTATGTTCGAGACACGGAGCCAGTCCAAACAGAGTCCAGTAAGTCGAGGAAGTTCCATTCAACTTTTATTTATACAGCTTAATCTCATTGAGACTCGAGGACTCATTTACAAGGGAGACCTGTTTTAAACAAAGAACACTGACAACATTAGACAATTAAAAAAAAACAGTGAAAAGTAAATGGAATAAATACTGTACTGTATAAATAAAAAAACGGCTACATTGTAAAGCGATGTACTAAAAACGGACATGTCTGTGTTGAGTTTTGCCCTGAACTTGGGTCAATGTCGAGAGCTTCAGATCTTTTTGTAAGATATTCCATGAAGCAGGAGCAGAGTAGGAGAAGGCCCTTTTTCCAAGTTCAGTCCTCACTGACGGAACACTGCAGGTAATCATGTCCTGAGAGCGCACGCTGTAGCTGCACTCACGCAAAGACATGTAGGAGGAGATGTATGAGGGCAGCAGACCAAGAAGTGATTTAAAGATGAAAATGTACCAGTGGAAAGTCTGCGTGAGGTTAATGATGTCCAATTAACCAGTGAATACAGGGTGCAGTGGTGGGTACGATAATCACAGCCAGTTATGAATCTTAGAGCACCATGATAGACAACATCCGCAGGGTGCTTGTAGGAGCATTCATGTAAATAATGTCCCCGTAATCGATGAAGGGAAGGAAAGTCACAGATACAAGGTGTTTCCTAACATTCAGTGTTAGACATGATCTGTTTCTGAAAAAGGGCGCAGTTTAACTTTCAGTTTCTTTACTAGGTTTTCCATGTGGAGTTTAAGAGAGAGATGCGAATCGACCAGTATACCCAAATATTTATAGGAATCAAGAATCTCAATAGGGACACCATTTGAGGATAAAATCAGAGGAAGAACTGCTAATTAACTTAAAACACCTGCAAAGGCCTTTAAATGGTCTCAGTCAGTTCTGTAGGCTACACAATCATGGGGAAGACTGCTGACTTGACAGTTGTCAAAAAGACGACCATTGACACCTTGTACAAGGAGGGCAAGACACAAAAGGTCATTGCTAAAGAGGCTGGCTGTTCACAGAGTTCTGTGTCCAAGCACATTAATAGAGAGGTGAAGGGAAGAAAAAGAAAAAAGTGTACAAGCAATAGGGATAACTGCACCCTGGAGAGGATTGTAAAACAAAACCCATTCCAAAATGTAGGGGAGATTCACAAAGAGTGGACTGCAGCTGGAGTCAGTGCTTCAAGAACCACCATGCACAGATGTATGCAAGACAAGGGGTTCAGCTGTAACATTGCTTGTGTCAAGTCACTCTTGAACAAGAGACAGTGTCAGAAGAGTCTCGCCTGGGACTGCTGCTGAGTTGTCCAAAGTTATTTTCTCTGATGAAGTACATTTTTCATTTTCTTTGGGAATCAAGGTCCCAGAGTCTGGAGGAAGAGAGGAGAGGCACAAAATCCATGTTGCTTGAGGTCCAGTGTCAAGTTTCCACAGTCAGTGATGGTTTGGGGGGACCATGTCATCTGCTGGTGTTGGTCCACTGTGTTTTCTGAGGTCCAAGGTCAACACAGCCATCTACCTGGAAGTTTTAGAGACTTCATGCTTCCTGCTGCTGACCAACTTTATGGAGATGCAGATTTCATTTTCCAACAGGACTTGGCACCTGCACACATTGTCAAAGCCATCAGTACCTGGTTTAAGAACCATGGTATCTCTGTTCTTAATTGGCCAGCAAACTCACATGACCTTAACCCGACAGAAAATTGTGAAGAGGAAGATGTGATACACCAGACCCAAGAGCTGAAGGCCACAATCAGAGCAACCTGGACTCTCATAAAACCTGAGCAGAGCCACAGACTGATCAACTCCATGCCACGCTGCATTGTAAGTATTGATGCTGTACATGCTCATATCTTTTCATGTTCATACTTTTCATGTTCATACTTTTCATGTTCATACTTTTCATGTTCATACTTTTCAGTTGGCCAACATTTCTTTTTTTTTTTTTTATTGGTCTTAAGTAAAAGTCTAATTTTCTGAGATGCTGAATTTGAGGTTTTCATTAGTTGTCAGTTATAATCATCAACTTTAAAATAAATAAACATTTGAAATATATCAGTCTGTGTAATGAATGAATATAATAAACAAGTTTCAGTTTTTTAATGGAATTACTGAAATAAATCAACTTTTTCACGAGATTCAAATTATTATTTTTTTCCCCTATTTTTCATTTTTCCCCTCAAAAGAACTTTAATTTAATTGCGAGTAAGGAATTGGATCTTATGTGTGAGGATGTGCGGTACATGACGATTGGGTTCACCTCTACGACCAGCTTGTACTCTATAACCCAACTCCTGGAGCCAGGCTGGACTCTTTCCTGCTCCAGTGTTGCCCATGGAGAGAGCAGGTGTCCACAAGCCCCTGACTGAACACCTCTGTAATGGGAGTGTTCCTGTTACATCTCAGTGACTGCCTAGCAGGCAGGAAGGATCTGGTGTGTATTCACCAAACATCACTTCAGATTACCCAGCCTTTTTGGATTCTCTGGATGGTGTCCTCCTCGCCATCTGGGTATTCCCTCATTCTACTGACTTCAATGCCCATGAGCAATGACAAAGTTTATTTGGAGGGGGTGATTAGGAGCTGTGATCACTCAGCATGAGCTGTCCATGATGAACTTTTATGTTCCTGTAAGTCTGAGGCCATGGGTCTCGACCGGAAATGTGTGGAATACCTGCCCTGGGTCGAGTGGGAGACTTTGCGTCAGATGGAGGAGTTCAAGTGACCGCATCTCAGAGTGACCGCAGCAGAAGTGAGAGGCAGTCTCAGAAGGATCAACCCTCATAAAGCAACCGGACCAGACAACATCCCAGGGAAAGTTCTGAAGGAATGTGCGGACCAGCTCTGTGAGGTGCTGGCTGACATCTTCACCACCTCACTTGCACTGGAGTCAGTTCCCACCTGCCTGAAGACCGCGACCATCATCCCAGTCCCAAAGAGCTCCACAGTGACTGGTCTGAATGACTATAGACCGGTGGCCCTCACCCCGATAGTCGCTAAATGTTTTGAGAAACTGGTCATGTCCCACATCAAGACAACCGTCAACATCAACGAGGACCCTCATCAATACGCATACCGTGAGAACCGATCAACAGAGGACGCCATTTCTTCCGTGGTCCACACTGCTCTCACCCACCTGGATCAGAAGGACTCATACGTGCGTCTGCTCTTTGTGGACTTCACATCTGCCTTCAACACCATGATCCCCCAAACTCTGATAGACAAACTATCTACACTTGGACTAAGCCCCTCTCATTTGTAACTGGGTACTAGACTTCTTAACAGACAGACCACAGTCCGTGAAGATCCACAACTTCTCCTCCTCCACCATAACCCTCAGCACTGGCTCTCCTCAAGGATGTGTGCTGAGCCCCCTTCTGTTCACTCTGCTCACATATGATTGTACAGCCACACTTCCAGGCTGTCATATTGTTAAGTTTGCAGATGATACAGCGGTGGTGGGATGCATCACAAACAATGATGAGTCCAGCTACAGACAGGAGGTGGAACACCTGGAGAGCTGGTGCAAAGAGAATAATCTTCACATGAATGTGAAGAAGACAAAGGAGATGATTGTGGACTTCAGAAGGAACAAACACACCCACGCCCCACTGAAAATAGGTGGGTCTGCAGTGGAAGTGGTCTCCAGCTACAAATACTTGGGTGTACACTTGAATGATAACCTCAGCTGGAGCAACAACACCACCAGCCTGATCAAGAAAGGTCATCAGAGACTCTACTTCCTCAGACGGCTGAGACGAGCTGGTCTGAGCAGCCCAGTCCTCACCTCCTTCTACAGGTGTGCAGTGGAGAGCATCCTGTGCTCCAGCATCAACGTGTGGCATGGAGGCTGCACAGTTGCAGAGAGGAAAGCTCTACAGAGAGTGGTGAAGGCTGCACAGAAGTCTGTTGGAGTCAGTCTCCCCACCATCACAGACATTTACACCTCCAGATGCAGGAAAAGAGCCACCTGCATCATGAAAGACCTCACTCACCCAGCACACTCACTCTTTGCACCACTCCCCTCAGGACGGAGGTTGAGGAGCATCAAATGTAGAACCACTAGACTGAGGAACAGCTTCTACCCTGAGGCTGTCAGACTCATGAATAAATAAATAATAAAAATAAACACTGCAAAATATCACATCATGCTGATACTGATCTGTTTCTTGTTGCTGCGTTCATCTGTGACCATCTGCTCATAAAGACTCATGTTCGTGCTGCTGTTTATAATGATGTTTTTCCACTACATTAGGGCTTAGTGTATTACTAGTTGATGTTTTCTTAGTTAATCCTAGATGTTATTACTGTTTTTCTCTTGCATTTGTTGTTGGATGTAACTGGGACCCATCCATCCATCCATCCATTTTCGTCCGCTTATCCGGGGTCGGGTCGCGGGGGTAGCAGCCTAAGTAGGGAGGCCCAGACTTCCCTCTCCCCAGCCACTTGGAGCAGCTCCTCTGGGGGAATCCCAAGGCGTTCCCAGGCCAGCCGAGAAACATAGTCCCTCCAGCGTGTCCTGGGTCTTCCTCTGGGTCTCCTCCCGGTGGGACATGCCCGGAACACCTCACCAGGGAGGCGTCCAGGAGGCATCCTAACCAGATGCCCGAGCCACCTCAACTGGCTCCTCTCGATGTGGAGAAGCAGCGGCTCTACTCCGAGTCCCTCCCGGATGACTGAGCTTCTCACCCTATCTCTAAGGGAGAGTCCAGACACCCTGCGGAGAAAACTCATTTCAGCCGCTTGTATCCGAGATCTCGTTCTTTCGGTCATAACCCAGAGCTCATGACCATAGATGAGGGTGGGAACGTAGATCGATCGGTAAATTGAGAGCTTTGCCTTTTGACTCAGCTCTCTCTTCACCACGACAGACCGGTACAGCGCCCGCTTCACTGCGGACGCTGCACCTATCCGCCTATCGATCTCACGCTCCAGTTTTCCCTCATTCGTGAACAAGATCCCCGAGATACTTAAACTCCTCCACTTGGGGCAGGACCTCCTCCCCGACCCGGAGAGGGCATGCTACCCTTTTCCGGCTCAACTGGGACCCCGTGTACATAATCTCGTTTCATCACATGTGCCACATGCGGTGCAAATGACAATAAAGACTCTCTGACTCTGAAGTATCTGGGCATCATGTTCCTCAGTGATGGTAGTGTGGGCGGCCGTGGCGTAGTGGTAATAGCAGTCGTCCCCCGATCGGAAGGTTGGCGGTTCGAATCCCGGTTCCCCACACCATGTGTTGTTGTGTCCTTGGGCAAGACACTTAACCCGAGTTGCTCCCGGTAGGACTGGAAAGCACCTTGCATGGTAGTCTGCCGCTACCAGTGTATGAATGTGTGTAGCGCTTTGAGATTTTCACTAATGAAAAGCGCGTTATAAATTGAATTCATTATTATTATTATTATTATAGTGTGGTGTGGGAGATGGATCCACAGATCAGGGCCTCATCCTCAGTAATAAGGGTGTTGCTCATGTCAAT
Organism: Garcialebias charrua; assembly: GCA_038048925.1. Taxonomy (NCBI): domain Eukaryota; kingdom Metazoa; phylum Chordata; class Actinopteri; order Cyprinodontiformes; family Rivulidae; genus Garcialebias; species Garcialebias charrua. The sequence continues at coordinate 25,175 of JBBPBX010039587.1, forward strand.
TGTGGTGAATAGAGAACTGAGTTGAAAGGCAAAGTTGTCTGTCTTTGGTCCAACCCTCACATGGTCATGAGGTTTGGATCATGACTGAAAGAACAAGATCCCAGCCGAAATGAGCTTCCTTCGAAGGGTGGGGTCTCATTCTAAGAGATTGGGTGAGGGTGCTCATCCTGGTGAAGCTCGGAGTAGAGCTGCTCCTCTGAATCTAAAGGAGTCATCTGATGATGAGGTTCATCTGATCATGATTCCTCCTGGACGCCTCCTTTAAGAGGTTCAGGCACGTCCCTCTGGTAGGAGGCCCCAGGGAAGATCCAGAAATCTCTGGAGGGATTGTGGATCTTGTTTGGGAATGTTCTGGGTCCCTCAGAACGAACTGGAATGTATCTCTGAGGAGAAGGTGGTCTGGTTTCCTCTGAACCTGTTGCCTTTATGACCTGACTACAGATAAACGTAGACGAAGATTTTTTTTTCTACTTTTGTTTGAAGTTATTTCTGTGGTGTTTGTAGGTTTTTGTTTTTATTACAAAGCAACGTGGCTCATCAGTAAGTGGTTCTGAACCGTCAGAAAGTTGTCTAATCTGTTTATTAAAGCTGCAGTATGTAGCTTTTTTTATGAACATATTTCTTCACTCTGTCACTACCTCCTGACAGACTGATGTTAGCCAGGTAATCTCTGAAAAAAAAATAATAATAATATTGTCCCCTTGCTTCTCCAGGTGGTAAATAAGCATTTCTAAAAAGAAAAGGTGACCCGCCATTTTCCAGCCAATAAAAACAGAGCTTGAATTTGAATCAGCCAATAAAAACAGAGCTTGAATTTGAAATTCAACAGACCACAAGGGGGCAGAGCCACATATGGCTCTGAGGGGGAGGGATCAGAATGCTTTGCCTGTTGAAAATATTTCTAACTGCTGCAGTTCTACAGAAACTGCATACTGAACCTTTAATGTCAGGTAAACTCACCTGTGTCTTTTTGCTGTTAGAAACTTATTTTTGTTACTAATGACTCGTTAGTCCAGAACTGCTTCGTGGCCCGGAGCCGCATCTTGCAGACCCTTGGAAAAAGGAAGAGACGTTCTACTTCAATCCAGGGAATTAGATTATGGAATGGCTTGGAGAATGTAGTAAAAAATGCCAAGTCAATGTTTACATTTAAGAAAATGATCAAAACGAATTTGTTAAAAAATATATATGAAATAGCGTAATGTGTATTGTATTAGTTAGAAAATTAGAAAAAGTTAGTCATTTTGTACTGTTGGTGGAAGATTATTATTGTTTAATCTGATTGTTGGAAAAAAGGTAGCCTGGTTAAAACCAGACCCTGTCCTTCACTTCGCTTCAGACAAGGGAAATGAGAATTGAGCGGAGCTGTGCAGGAAGGCGAGGGCCAGGCTAGAAAAAAGGGGCAGATATAATAAGATTTCTCCTTCTTTCTGCTACCTTTCATTTTTTTATATTTTGTACGTTATCATTTATGGGATTATCTTGTACAGTATTGTGTTTCTTTTGTAAAAAAATGAACAAATTTAATAAACATAAACAAACAAACAAATTCATTCAAACCTTATGGTTAGTCTCGGGAACTCATTTACAAGAGACACCTGATTTTAAAAAAAGAGTGATAAACTCTGTTCTTAAAGCAACAAATCAATAAAAATATCAAACTTTTTATTTCAAAAACTTTCAACAACTGAGCTGTTTAGTTTCATCATACTGTCTTTGTTTTCACGCGTTCATCACATGCATGTACGGACGTCACGTGACTCGTCATCAAAGAAAACGCTGCTTACGTGGCGTGACTTTTGATTGGTTCAAATGTCCACTCTGGCCCCGCCTCCTGTGACGCTACGCAGTGGACGGAAGTGGCAAAAAGTAACGGAGAAGTGACAGAAGGAAGACTTTCTCTGTCTGTAAACCTTTAAACCTGTCGTCCATTCCGTGTTTCTGGGTCAGAACCGAGGACAGGACGCAGCAGAACCCGGTCCAGGTCAGTTCTTAGTTGGTTCTAGTTCAGTTGATGTGTCAGAGAGTGACCTCTGCTGCTGACCCCGGGCTGCCGAACCGAACTCTGTGTAAAAAAACCTGTTGTTTCTGTGATTTGAGCTTTTATAGAAGTAGCGCGCGCAAAAACAGAGCATGTTGACGTTTCCGGAACCGAATCGGTCTCGGTTAACATTCGGCCAGCAAGGCTGGGTCGGAGCCGCCTGCTGACCCCTCGGTCAGTAGTGAACCTCTGGGTTCAGGACCCAGGACCAGGAGGCGCGTTCACACCGGGTCCTGTTCGGACCGGAACCTTCCTGACGGAGATCCATGTACAACATGCACACGATGTATATTGCTGCGTTCCAGTAACCTCGTATTGTGGGGATTTCCAAGGTCCCAGTGGTGGATTGTGGAAGCTGTCAGAACAGAGTCCTGTCTCCCGCACGCGCACACTGTCACTGAAGTTATGATGATGATGATGATGATGATGAGTAAGGTCGAAGCTCAGAACCATCGAACCGACAAGACACGTACACTAGAGTGAGGGGGTTACCAGAACCAAGAACTGGGCCTCTGTCCAGAACCAGGATCTGAACCCACAGAACTGAAGCTCAGCTAGGAAGATGAACCATCAGTAGTACTCTGAGGTACATTGTAGTACTCTGAGGTACATTGTAGTACTCTGAGGTACATTGTAGTACTCTGAGGTACATTGTAGTACTCTGAGGTACATTGTAGTACTCTGAGGTACATTGTAGTACTCTGAGGTACATTGTAGTACTCTGAGGTACATTGTAGTACTCTGAGGTACATTGTAGTACTCTGAGGTACATTGTAGCACTCTGAGGTACATTGTAGTACTCTGAGGTACATTGTAGTACTCTGAGGTACATTGTAGTACTCTGAGGTACATTGTAGTACTCTGAGGTACATTGTAGTACTCTGAGGTACATTGTAGTACTCTGAGGTACATTGTAGTACTCTGAGGTACATTGTAGTACTCTGAGGTACATTGTAGTACTCTGAGGTACATTGTAGTACTCTGAGGTACATTGTAGTACTCTGAGGTACATTGTAGTACTCTGAGGTACATTGTAGTACTCTGAGGTACATTGTAGTACTCTGAGGTACATTGTAGTACTCTGAGGTACATTGTAGCACTCTGAAGCACATTGTAGTACTCTGAGGTACATTGTAGTACTCTGAGGTACATTGTAGTACTCTGAGGTACATTGTAGTACTCTGAGGTACATTGTAGTACTCTGAGGTACATTGTAGTACTCTGAGGTACATTGTAGTACTCTGAGGTACATTGTAGCACTCTGAAGCACATTGTAGTACTCTGAGGTACATTGTAGTACTCTGAGGTACATTGTAGTACTCTGAGGTACATTGTAGTACTCTGAGGTACATTGTAGTACTCTGAGGTACATTGTAGTACTCTGAGGTACATTGTAGTACTCTGAGGTACATTGTAGCACTCTGAAGCACATTGTAGTACTCTGAGGTACATTGTAGTACTCTGAGGTACATTGTGGTACTCTGAGGTACATTGTAGTACTCTGAGGTACATTGTAGTACTCTGAGGTACATTGTAGTACTCTGAGGTACATTGTAGTACTCTGAGGTACATTGTAGCACTCTGAAGCACATTGTAGTACTCTGAGGTACATTGTGGTACTCTGAGGTACATTGTAGTACTCTGAGGTACATTGTAGTACTCTGAGGTACATTGTGGTACTCTGAGGTACATTAGTACTACTCTGAGGTACATCGTAGTACTACTCTGAGGTAGGGCTGAACGATTTTGGAAAATAATCTAATTGCGATTTTTTTTTTTCTATAAATTGCGATTTAAAATGTGATTATTTTTTTTATACCTTCAAAGTATTTTTCAACAAACAGAAGGAATAAATCAATCTGTTTTATAATAAACAATGTCAGATTTATTTAAAGCAGAGATTACAATAAAGCAAGCAAATGTATGACTTTTCTTTTCACCATTTCTATTTTTTCTTGTTTCATAAACACAATAGTAAACAAGTTAAGTGAACTTAACTACTGTCTGAACTCCACATGACAGTTAATAAATATAAAAAATTAAACTTACTGGTTTCCAGCCAGCATAAAAAATAAAGTGCAAAAAACAAAGAGAATCTGCTTTAACCAACTCGTTCTGGGAATTCAAACTCAGTGAACACAAAATAAACTAGTACCTGTTCTTATTAAATCTTTTAGATGTAAAAAAAAAAAAAACTATGTTTACAATTTGGTTGGTGGTGTGCCTCTGGATTTTTTTTTTTCAATGAAAACACTTTGCCTTGGCTCAGAAAAGCTTGAAAACACTGCTCTGAGGTACTCTCAGTTACTCCGTAGGTACATCTGTCTTTAATGTTCAGAAAACTTGACCTTCAGCAGAAACAGTCGATGATAAAACAATGATAAAACGATGATAAAACGATGATATTTCCTACAACAGGCCACATTTAACGTGATAATGATGATGATAGGTTGAATGACATAAACAATGTGTTCTGGGTCAGAACCGGGCCATGGGTTAAGTTAGAAACTTTGTTGTCCTTAAAGGACACGTAGAAAACATTAAAAAAGTGAAGGACTTTGTTAGAAACAAATGTTTCTAAGTAAGTACAGTAAGTAA